>JAHUTJ010058465.1:0-22710 GCA_036250325.1 Characodon lateralis
GCCAGTTTGTTCCTGCATTCCTAACATGCTAAATCTAGACGCAAAAACAGCTCCGCAATCCGTTTCAGGTTTGATCAATCACATTGTGGGTGGTAAAGTGATTACGTTTACATATGCCCCTCCCATAAATTTGCGAGTTTGGATCATTGTCATAGGTTTTGCATATTCATAAAGGCAAACACGCTAAAAACTTTGTGCCTCCTGTTCTGTTCATTTTAAACACACAATCCGCAGGTACATGCAGAAGATTTAGCCCTTAGTGTCTTATAAGCCTTTTGATCCTACATACAGTACACACCAGCTTATACTTTACCTTTTTTCCTGCATAGCATGTTTCTGTCATCGTCTGAGATTTCTTTGCTTGACACCACTGTCTGTTCATAATTTGCAGTTGCTTTGTGAATTCTTTAGACTCTTTTGTAGTACAGCATGTTCTTTGTTTTGTTGCTGTCCCAGATTCTTTAATCTATTTTTTGAACTCAAGTTAAAGTCCAAACTTTGAGGTTTTATTTTACTTCCTTTTTCCAAACCTATATTACAGTATGTTAAGTTGAAATGGCACCTCACACTGGTCACTGGTCATCCCTCTACCTGCCAACCAATCAGTTAAGTCCCTCAGTGGATGACAGTATGCAGCCCATATGTTTGTGACTGGGTGGATTTAAAATTTTCTAATTTATTTCAAACATGTGAACATAAAGTAATATGGGGAGAGCTAGAAAAGGGGGAAATATACTACAAAGTTAAACATGCAACAATATAGACCCATGTTACATGACTAGTTTACATATCCAAAATGGACTGGTCAGAAGAAATCTACCATTTAAAAAGTGCTGCCTAACTCACAACAGCAGAGGAAGGTCAGGTTTTTGAAGAAAAACCACGTAAGATACCGTTATCCACCTTTGGGTATTAGTTAATCAGGGGCCATAAAAATAAAAAATGTTTCTAACTATAAGTCACAATTTTTCATCTTTTTTTAAACCAGGTTATCAAACCAGGATATTATCTCCAGATATTAAGCTACAGGGAACCTAACCCAACTCTGAGTGGAGTGCTGTGGTGAGCTGACAAAAAACTAAAATAAAAACATCCATATGTTCAAAAGACCAACATTGGTTATTTTGCGGACTCTAAAAACATGTTCCTGGCTTCAATCAGGATACTGAGCACACTACCTTTATAAAAGTATTCATGCTGCTTTGCATTTTTTTTATTCTTCTCACATCAAAACTACAAACTTCAAGGTAGTGCACAAATGTAAAGTGAAGAAAAATGATACTTAGTTTTCAATAGTTTTAGCCAAATGGAAATCTGTGGAATTTTGAATTCATTTGTAACCAGGTCCTTTTTAGTCTGATTTGCCTAAATAAAATCCAGATGCCTTCAAACGTCTGTGAGTAAATAGGATACACATGTGGAATTTATTCTAATTATAACTGCAGTTGTTCTGTAAAAGTTTGTTAGAGAACATTAATGAGCAAATAGCATTTTTTGGACAAGGGGCACAGCAGACAGATGCCAGGCATAAAGTTGTGGGGATGTTTAAACAAAAGTTAGGATTGGCTCTGCTGGACCAATCCAAAATATTAGTATTACTTCCAGTCAGAGGGAACATGCTAGTAAAATTAAAAGATTATTTAATTAGTTACTTAATTACTTACTAGTAACCTACATCTGAGCACTATTGGTCTTAACTGTGTGTGTGATAGAAACCTAACAAAGCACATCACCCTAAACACATCATTCTCACCATGGAAGTGGAAGCATCATGCTGTGGGGATGTATTTTTTTTTAAACAGGAAGAGTGCACAGAGAAGCCGGGAGGATGGATGGAAGGAGAGGATGGATACAGAGTCTCAGTGGAACAAAACCTAATGGAGGCTGTAAAAAACAATGGGGTGGAGGTTCACCTTACAGCAGGGCACAAACCCTACACATATAGCCGGATTTACAAGGAAATGGTTTAGATCAAAGCATATCCCTATTTTAGAATTGCCCAGTCAAAGTCCAGACCTAAATCTCATTTTGAATCTTTGGCAAGATTTGAGAATTGGATGTTTGGTTTGGAGATAGTTTCCATTTAATTTGACTGAGCTTGAGCTATTTCGAAAAGAAAGATGTATAAACTTTAACATTTCTAGATGTGCAAAGTTGGTATGAACATACCCCAAACAGTGGTTCTACAAAAAATGACTCAGAAGAGCTGAAAATCAGTCTTTGCTCAGATTATTCATTCAGTTCTTTATGTATATATTCTTGTTTAAGAAGTGAGATTCATAGGTTCCTCCCAACAGTAAAAAAAAACACCCAAACGTTAAACTGCGTATTCAATATGTCCTGTTAGTTTTCCTCAGATCAGAGGTCACGGATTAGCGGACCATCCAATCCGAAGCCAACCTGATTTTAAACCTTTATATGTTACTGCATGTTGTCCAACAACTTCACTTACGCTGCATCTCGGGTTAATATGGCATAGCCCTGTGGAGCGTGTGGCCCCGAGCTCCACGTGATGCAAGTCAGGCAATGAGCTGCTTCAGTCAGGGCTGCTGCTGCTACCCTAACCGCAAAGCATTTTCTCATTAGCCTAGATTGTTTCGATATCAAGCAGTGGAAAGTAATGAGTATGTCAACTGTCCAGAGGAAGAAATGCTATCAGGGGGTAAGCGGATTGTCGCTACACTGTTGTGTACCTCGATGTTACCAAATTGCACTGACCCAGCTCGACATAGCCATTCAAATTGTGTTTAATATTGCTAGCTAAATTGGATTGCTCTTTTCTGTTCAGCAGATGATATCATGGGCATATGAATAATTGATCAGTAGTTAAAACAAACTCTAGTGTTAAATAAATGTTAAATAAAGATGAAAGAAAATATTTTTGTCTCTTGATTTAAAATGTTCCCAAAACATTTGGATGAGGGAGGAAGTGGACCTCCTGCTCTTTTAATTGGGGACCCCTGCTCCAGATGTTTAACAGTTTCTGTAAAGCATCTTTGATGTGTTTGTATCCACATTCAGCATCAGTATTCAGGCCATGAGAACGAGATACTTTATGCAGGACGTCTTAACATTCCTTAGATATGATCAGTAGGATGAGAGATTTACAGCCTGACACACTCAAACTGCTGGCAGAAACTCTTGTTTTTAGAAATCATCCTAAGCTATTAGAAAGTACAGGGATCCAAAACACTGACTGTAAAAAATAATGAAGAATACACACATGCCTGATGGCTGCAAACAGTCTCACCATCATCATTTCTGCAACACAATCTATTTTAGAAAAAAATATTGGACATCTATAACAAACCCTTCAACCTCATCAAATTAAAAATTCCTCAAAACAATTCAGCTAACTGAACAAAAGAAAAAAGTGATTTATTTCTATGAATGTGGTCTAGGCATCTTTTGGGGCGTTCACTACAAAAACAAAAACAGAGCTCACATAGTCCTTCATGCTGAAGCTTAATTAATGTTTAACCGGCTTTCAACAAATAAACAAAAAAAAACTCAAAAGAATGCCTGTGTTGTTGACAAGCTTTCCACAATACTGTTATGAGTTTATTTTGGCCACTCCGTAGGGGCCATTAAAATATGTCATACTGTCTTCTAGAAAACACTGCTTTCACTTTAGTTATTCTGTTTATCAATCCATATGCTCTTTTTCCATTCATCCATACACCCATCAAGATAGATCTGGAACTTGGACCTGTCAGGAGGAAAACCCAGAAATTAACCCTGTGTAACACTCTCCAGCTTGTTCTGGAGGATCCCAAAGTATTTCCAAGAAAGAAAATTGCACAGCGTCCTGAAAAAATAATAAAAACTAGAACTGCAATAAATTGTGAAAGGGTTCCAAGCCATCCCCAGCATGTCCTGCCCTGACCTTGTCCTTGTGGGCGAACGTTCCTCCAAGTGTCATACAAGCCTGGAGTGTGGCGGCTCTCCCACATGTTGACACAGCAGGTGATTTACCTTAATAAACATGCCCACCACTAAAACCATGTGTAGAGAGGCTAATCTGAATAGTAAAAAAGACCTTGACACTCACCATTTAATGAATGTGAACTGTTCAACTGCATCAAGGTTACTAAAGGAAGGTATTTTGGTATTTGTTTTTTGGCTAAGAAGTTTGAAAGTGTGAGCTCACTATGTCCAGTGAGTTTTTTTTTTCTTGTATATCAAAAAAATAAGAAAACCCTTATTAGGTAAGGTGTATTGCATGACTTCCTGTTTTCACTGTTGCACTCGGTTGATCTTTTAGGTATTTCAGACTCTATTTGATCCTTATTATCTACACTGACATTTCTGAGTTATTCCAACACATGAGCATGTTAAAACACCTTTTTTTCTGTTGCTGCACTTTAAATTTGGCAACGCTTCTCTCTCCTGCTCTGTGTGTCAGATGCATAGTTACTTCTGTGCCCTCTTTTGTAACAATGGTATGTGTCATAAATGTATCTTTGTTCCTTTGGACGCAAGGGTGTTGGAATTAGTGTCGGGGTCTGGGTTGTGCGTTTGTGTATATTGTGCTTGCAACATTGTGTTCAGTTCCTAGATGGTGCTGGAGTTCTCAGGTGCACTGGGGGACAGGTGCATCGTATTCTGCCGATTGCATGGAGGACTACTTAAGCAGGAGGCTGCCAGCACTTCGACGCCAGAGTGTTTGCCTTCAGTGGTAACAAACTCAGCCACCTCTAGTCTAAGCTTTGTTTTTGTGCTCTAAGTAACTTTGTTTATGCTCCTTCGCAGGCTGACCCCTGACACTTGGATTGACCTTGCTGAACACAGATTTCGGTTTCAGAAATTCTGTTGGTCAAGATTTCCTACGTTTTTGAGGACTTCATTTCCTAAACTCCTGATTTCAACTGGACTCCGCTCTAGCTGGCAGTTTTCCTGCTTCCTCCGTTTCTTGGATCAAGACATTAAGCGTACCCTGACCACCCTCCAACGTAAGCATCTGCATCTTGGATAACTTCCTGGTTTTTCCAGTCTCCCTCAAACAGCACCAGAGGAAACATCTGAACGAACTCTGCTCCGTAAACCGAGACCCAAAATCCCACAACCCCTGGTGACCTGACTGCACCTACTTAGTAAGATGTTCACCTGATTATCTTAATTATTTATCGTTAGTTCTGCCTTATTATAGTTCCTTGTCTCACCAGTTCTCTTCGCCTTCCTTCCATACAGTTGAAGATTCACTCGTTCACGTTCCTGATTATTTCTTGCACAATAAAACATCATTTTACTGATTGTCGTTCTCCAGAGTGTAAATCTGTATGTGGGTCAGATCTACTCCAAAAACGATGACAACGAGAGGCACAGTGCCAAGGGCAGTGTAACATGGCAGTCCTTCAACAAATAATTGGTAAACATTTTGGGTAAAACCTGGTCGGATCCGGAGAGAGCCATCCATCCCACTATGGACAGAGAAGCTCTTCTTTCTAGGAATCTGGGCGAAATTATTAGCTCTCAACCAAGGGTTCAGGATGCAGAGTCAGACTGTAACACACCTCTCTGCAGCTTCTGTGCCCTTATTATTATGCCACAGAGATAGTGTCTTGTCCACAGCCAAAATCTAAAACTAATCTAAATGGAGCAAATTATGAAAATCTCAACTACAACTCTAACTGAATAGCAAAATAAAACCTTCAAATGTTTTTTTTGCAAATAATATCTTTCTATTCAAAGACTTCATTAGTTAATAACTTGATTTGTGATAATGTGATTTATTTTGCCTTACAGAAACCTGGCTGCAGCAAAAGGATTGTGTTGGTGTAAATGAGTTAACTCCTAATTATATACATTTTCAGATACCTCAAAATACTTGGCAAGAAGAAGTAGCAAACATCTTTTAGTCAGATTTATTGGTTAACAAGCCAACAGAGAAGATTCTTTGGAAAATCTAACCTTTAGTTTTCCCTATCCAAATTGCAAGGCACTAAAACCACATCGTTTGTTAGTTGTACCTTCCACCAGACTCTTACTCCCAATTTTTAGATCAGTTCTTAGATTCCTCAAATGATTTAGTGAAATACTGATGAGAGCATTATAGTGGAGAATTTTAATATTAATGTTGAAAATCATAGTTTAATTTAACCTAGTACTCTGCCCAAGTACTCATTATCAGACAATGCTGTAAAACCTTTTAAAGAATCTGTTCCATTTTGAATTTCCTTAGTATCACAGAAAAGCACAGCAGATGGAGGCAATTTAATTTCTACCCTTTCACAAATTGATTTTTTTCTTCATAGTGTTCCTTCCTCATTGCGTGTGGCATTAGACAATGTAGCCCCTCAAAAGGTAATTATTCTTAGGAGGATGGCTCCCTGGTTTAATTCAGAGCGGCATACTTTAAAGCACAATGCTAGAAAATTGGAGAGAAAATGGTGTCCTACACATCTAGAGTAGTCCTACTTAATCTGGAAAAATAGTCTACTGTTGTATTAAAAAAAACCTTCACCAAGCGTATTAATAAGAATAATCCCAGGTTTCTTTTTAGTGCAGTTGCCAAATTTAGACAAAGTCATAGCTGTGTTGAGCAGTCCATTCCCTCATCCTCATCTAATATGAAGGGGAAGCTGGTTACACAGTTTAGGATCTACAACTAAAAAAAGGCCCCATCACCTTCGTGAACCAATATGTACTTTTGGACAACTAGGAGAAAATGATCATTAGATCTAAGAGATCTGGATTGCAAGGCTGAAGGAGGCCACACAGGTATCCAGTAGCCAGTTACCTGTGGGCCTAGGTAATAGATGAAACATTTTAAATCAATTCTAACTTTCATCATTACTTCTTATCCAACAGGCTACAATACGTCTCAAAATGGTTTATACACAGTCCCCTAGATGAACCCTGGCTACACATAGAACAGACATTATGCAATAATATTAAGATTTCAGACCTATCATTTATTAGCTCGAATATAAAACAGCGTTTATGCTTTAAAAGCATCAATATCAGCTCCTCTCTGATAGCGTGGTGGGAGTATCTGAAAACGACAGGTCTTCACCAATCCCATGCATATGTACACCCATCTGGAACAACCCTAACGTCATACAAAAAAAAAAAAAAGATTAACTTTCCAGATTGGAGGAGTAAAGGAATTGAATACCTGCAACATATATTTGAAGGAATTCACTTTATCCCATTTAAAAGATTAATTATACAATATGGGATGAACAAGAATACATTTTTAGAATATCAACAAATTAAATCTTTAATAAAAACTAAAATGTCGGGTTACAAACACCATCAATAGTATTAGAGTTCCATAATCTTCCCCAAATTGCTGTCTAAAATAATGTGCTCTGAAATAGATGAATCAATATCCCTTCCTATCATGAAAAGGGAGGCGGATTTATCAGTCAACTTGGACCAAAAATTCTGGTCTCAGATACGTTTAGGAACTTTTTAAAATGACTAGTAAGCCCAGTTTACAAGTAATACAATACAAAATCATTCATAGAGAATACTATACAGGTCAGTGGATGTTTAGGATGGGTTTTGCACCATCTAGTACTTGCTTACAGTGCATACTTGACAATTACGTCCACGCATTGTGGTTATGTACACTTGTTCAAAGGTTCTGGTGCCAGATATGTGAATAATTATCAGTGTCTGAGACGTAATATTTCAACTCCCCCGCAGTTTGCCTGTTGGATTCTGGTTCCTTGTTTTGGTTCCGGTTCCTGACGGTTCTCAGATCCAAGGAAGAGGGGTCGGAGGGGTCTGCATGGTTTGGGTGGACAGGCTGGAGTGGTTTTGGCTTCTCGGTGGGTTTTGGTTTCGGCTCTAGGGGCTCTCTGCCTTTTGTGGGCTTCGGGGTGGGCTTTTCTGTGGAGCGGTGTTTGGCTGGTGTATGGGTGTTGTATGGGTGTTCTTTGCTGTGGATGTTGTGGATCTCCTTTTCGTAGGGGTGCACCTTTGCGGGGGCGCTTTATTTGTGGGAGGCTGGTGGGGACGCATTTGCGCGGTGTGGGCTTTGTGCACAACTTTTGTTTTTGGTGCATCTTGTTGTGTTCTGTCCTCTGCTGTATGGTGTGCTGTGGTGGTGGTCCTGTGCGGTTCAGCTCTGGCCGTCATGTGTGGGTGCTGCAGGGCAGGCATTGCTGGGCTTGGTGGTTGCATCGTGGTTCTCAGCCTTGTACAGGGATGGGGTTCGCTGATCTGCTGGGTGGCCTAGTGGGTGGTGTGTGCTTGGGGTTAGTGGTTTTCACTGTGTCCCTGTGGACGTATGGAAAGATGTGGGGTGTCGCTGTTGCTGTGGCGTTGGCTCGGGGGGAACTGTTGCTTGGCTCTATAATTTTTGCTTGACTGGCCTGGATGTAGGTTGTTCTGCATATCTGAGGGGGAGCAGCCTCTTTATGGTGCAGGCCGTTGCCTTTATCTGGCACTCTTGCTGGGCCAGCGCCTTACCCTTGGGCAGAGTGATGGGTGGGTGGTGCGTCACAGAGTCTGCTTGACTACCTGGCTGGTGCTGGCAGTTTTGGTTTGTTTGTCTATGAAGGCATGCATGTGCCTACGTTACGCTGGCTTGGGGGTTGCAATTGTGTGTGCCTGCTGTTTAGGGTCGGGTTTGGCTTACTGGCTGCCATGGTGTTGTTGTGGGGCATGTTTTGTTGCTGTGCTGGCCTGGCCTGATTGTGGCTGTACCGTGGGTCCGGGGGTGTTTGGGTATGTTGGTCGTGTTCCTTCTTTTGTGTGGCGTATTCTATTCGTGCTGGGTTGGCTGGTCGGCTCTTTTTGCTGGCGTGTGGCCATGCAATTGGTCGACGCTATGTGCTTTTGGCTGGTTTCTCTTCGCTGGGGGTCAGACTGGGGGTCAGACTTCTTCGGTCGGCGGACTGGGTGTCGGGGCTGGGGATCGGGGTTTGGGCGGTTCAGAGAGGGTTGAGGTGTTGGTCGCGGTTTTCGGTCAGTTCTCGAGGCTTAGTGCCCTAGAACTTTTGGAAGATGTCAAACTTTTACTGCACCTTTTTGTTAAAAAATGAAATAGTGAATTTTTCTTCAATATGTGTATGACTCTATGCAGCTAGGGACATCGAGCAATAGAAATTCAAGAAAAATTGTTCAGATGCCAACAGCAATCATGCAGTGTATCACATGATCTGGGAATATGGTGGATATAGGTCCAGTTCATTTACCAGTTGCCTGTTGCACAGGTGCAATTCCATTTGTTAAAGAGAACAGTAGTTCCATTGGTGCTGCACCACAGCTGGATCCAGTTGTCACAATTAAAAGCCTGGTCTCAGTCAGCACACCATAACCTTTATTACCACCATAAGGAACGGTTCAGTAGGTGATTGAGGAAATGAAATCTTTCAAGTTGTGCCACAACACCACAAGTGAAACTGGTAAGGAACTCAGTTTTCAGGTGAAATAATGTCAATGACTGGTGTAGCGCTTCCTTTAGTCAGGAGACAAGATGGTTCTTCTAGAAGTAAAAACAGCATTTTATCTGTGTCTTTTGTACAGCTGACATTCATCATTACTCAAACTATTTTAGGATTCTGTAACAGTCACACAGCACAGACTTACCCTGCTGTTCAGCAGCCATCTTAACATCACAACAAGCTACTCCACTTAATTGAAAACTACAGTTGAAGCACAAGGACATAAAACAAAGACAAAAATGTGACTTAAAACAGAACTTGATACCCTTGGCCCTTGTCTTTCTGTGTTTATCCCTGTCACCTTCCTGGAAAAACTACTAAAAAAAGCTGTTGTGGTCAACAACTATATTCACCTTGTCGTTCATTCCACAGAGCTTACAATTGGCTCAGAGTCTCTGTGTTTAGCTACATTTATGTTTCTGAGCTCCTACATAAGCCACTTCTGGAAGATTGTTCCTGTTCAAAGAGGTTGTTTCTTTCCACTGACACCACATGCATGTTCAATATGAGGGATTGCTGCAACAACCAAATGCTGCAAAGCCGAATATTTAACCCAATTATTTGGGTTTCCTTATATGGAAAGTATCATACTATGTATGGAATTGAATTTTATTTGACTGGATTTATGTTCTATTAGATTTCTTTTAATAAATTTGATCTGTTTATTGTGGAAAGTGCCTGGAGATGATATTTGTTTGGTGCTAAGAATAAACTGAATGGAACTATTGGAAATGAGATAAAAACAAAAACTTGAAAAATAATTTAAATAAAAATACGCTATTAATAAGTTTAACAGAAACAGAAAATCATTCAGCTTAAATGCAGAAACATGCAGAGTTCTCCAGATGTCTGTGAGAGTGGACTCCTTCAGCTTGTGCACTATGCAGTCACTTTTTGATAGTGGCAACACATTATGACCAGTAGAATCTGGGATTTATTTGCCTTAGCAGCAACAGATTAGACAAGAGTAAAAAAAGGAAAAATAAAAATCAAAAAAAGGTTTGTTCGAACTGCTCCAATTCCCATGCTGTAAAAACTACATTTATGGTATAAGGTGTGATTGGCCAGTGGACTGAGGAGTGGTCTTGGATGAATGTATGCATGCTTTTATTTGCATGCAGGTCTGTTCATACCTGGTCACAGGCTTCTTTGCAGGGTGATGACTCCACAGCATATTGGCAGCAGGAGGGATCTGTAGGCACAAACACAGTTAGCTCAAATGTCACCACTAAAATCTAGTATTGGTGCAGACAATTTTACCTCTGAAAAGTTAGATAAAAATGTTAAAGATGGAAAATTATTAACTGGGCTCTGGCAAGAAATTCCTGCACCAGCTCAGCTCGGGTCCTTGTTTAATCACAAGATTTAGATATTTTATTCAAACTTTCATATATTTTGGAATAACATGTCATAGGGTAACATTATGGCATTAAAATGATTGTTAATTTTACTTATATTTTATGTGGTTCTGACAGGAAGAAGGGATGCTTTATATCATGTTACTCAGAAAGATAACTTTGCCAAGTTTTGGACAATACCCTCTGGGTCAGTATCGAGCAGGATGGTGACGTCAGCTGTCAACAAATGTGCAATCATTGTGGGAGTTTAGCATACACACGCTTCAGCAGAGTGGTGGTGTGGTTCGGTTTTGCTTTTTTTATCCAACTTAAATACAGTAAAATGGTGAATGCTCGCTGTGTCATTAACTGCAACAATCGTTCTCATGACTGGAGGGGAAAACATATTGCAAATGGAGTATTTTTTCAGCTTTCCAGCATGTAAGCATAACAGTGGAACACAGGTGGCTGAGCAAACAACGAGACAAGGGATGGCATGGGTGGCAACTTTACTTGTAGAGTACTTTCAAACACCCCAGCGGACCGAGGTGCTGTACTGAGTTAAACGTAAAACACAGCTCACACAGGACAAAAATACAATTTCAAAACATGAGTTAATTAAAAACAAGAAACATGGGGCAAGTGTTTCTTATAATCAAAATGCCAACATTGAGAACAATAGCATGCACCTTTTCAATGTTCAAATGTAACAATGATACAACCCTAACCCTATACCTGTTCAATGTGTCTAACGGCTGAATAAAAATAACAAATGTTAACTCCGTACTGCTGAGAAGGGATCATTCTACATAATATGTCCAAGGGCCAAAATCATTCCAAGCAAACAGTGTTAGGTTCCACAGTGGAGGACAGAATGAATCCAGTTTCTGAGTGGTAAAGGGATGTTAGCAGTGTTGCTAACATGGGCTAATGTTCAAAGCAGTAACAAACCTTAAGAAAGTTTACATTTACTTATGTCAAGTAAAGCATATGATCAAAAGGTATAAAGAATAAAACCATGGTCAATGCTTGCAATATCAGCTCCTGACTAGCTATGGAGTTAAATGTCTGAGTGAGATAGTTTTATGCCCGAACTAGAGGCTGTGACAGACATGTACTAAGCTGTACCGTTTGAACCAATAGGAAAATTCAACTGCAGTAGCCATCATTCAGTCCCAAGAGGGCATAGTTTTAAGACAAATACTGCAGCAAAGGTTTATAAGAAAATGTAAAAAGTTGCACATTAACATATAGATGGCACTGGATTGACCAACTCGTGACGTAAGCTTTTGCTAGAGCTTTGAAGTAGATGGCAGTCGCTCCATCTACTTTTCCAAAACAGTATACATAAAACTCATACATAAATGTAAATATTACCAGTAAACATAAAAGAGAAACCAACCAGGTCATTTACCTAATTTAGTCAAACTACAATTAAATTACTGTAAGTGCCATTGTTCAATATCAATAAGTGTATAGTTATGATATATTGATTTATAATAACATGTAAATTTCTCAGCTTGATTACAAACAATAAAAATCAAGTAATTATATGTCTTTTTTCCTATTCAAAATGGAAATCGGTTCAGATCTTACTCAAGGCAGTATTTGCTGTTTTTAGTTCCATCTGTTGGTGGTTAGAGGTACTAGTCCTTAAAAAGCAACAGCATGTTGTTCAGTATATGTTAAATAAGGAACATCCAGAGTCAATAAAGCCTCATCGATATGTCTGTGAATACTGTGGCTTATTTTTGTAAATGATTTAGTGTAATTTCAAACACAATTCATGTACATATTTTGTTTAATTGACATTCAGCTGAGTAAGAAGCTTTTTAGTGAATTATTACTTTCATGTGTTAGCTAACTGAGCCTAGTTAATCAGCACATGCTGACAACAGGATACCTTGTGATATATCGGGTTGGCCTGTCATGAACCAAAGTGTGCAATATAATGTCAACCTAAAAATTACATTTTGTTACATATTTAATTTATTACACATGCAATGTGTCAATGTTGAGTCCTATGTTCACCATCTGTCAAGTAGTGCAGTGGGTTCGCTGCAGTTTAGCTGCAACAAAGAACATTTGTACCCACTTAGCTAATCCAATCCAATACAACTTTATTTGTAGAGCACTTTGAAACACCCCAATGGACCAAGGGGCTGTACAGAGTTAAAAGTAAAACACAGCTCAAACAGGACAAAAATACAATTTTAAAACATGGGCCAAGTGTTTCTTATAATCAAAATGCCAACATTGAGAACATTAGCATGCACACTTTTAATGTTCAAATGTAACAATGATACAAAACAGAGCAGCACATCCATAAATGAATCAAAATCATCATAATATCAGTATGCACAAAACTGTAATCAGAAATTATATTTCTGTTGCTGAGCATGAAAACTCTGCTTGCCAGTGATATATTTTGGCCATTTTAATTAGCTTTTCTGTCTTTTATCCAGACATTTAGTAATAAATATCCTAATGCTAAGGTAGATTGGTGGGGGCATTGTGATGATTAAAAAAAAGACAAGTGAGAAAAATGGCTTAGTCACAATCGATATCACCATTGTGTGACAGTGTGACACCGCCCTATACCTGTTCAATGTGTCTAATAGTTGAATGAAAATAACAAATGTTAACTCTGTACAGCTGAGAAGGGACCATTACTTTCTAGAATGGCGCTGCTCAAGGTGGCAGCAGGTTGGAGTAGCTCTGTCACAGCCATCAGCATCTACCACAGCTCTTTGAAGAAACCTACATAATGAGCTACAACAACATTTAATTTCCCTTTGGGATTAGTCAGTCAGTCATTTTCTACCACTTATTCTACAGTGGGTCGTGGGGAAGATGGTGCCTATCTCCAGCAGTTTATGGGCGAGAGGCAGGGTACACCCTGGACAGGTCACTAGTTCATCGCAGGGCAACACACAAACAACCATGCACACACTCATTCATACACCTAAGGGCAATTTAGAGAGACCAGTTAACCTAACAGGCATGTCTTTGGACTGTGGGAGGAAGCTGGAATACCCTGGTGAGAACCCACGCATGCATGGGGAGAACATGCAAACTCCATGCTGGGATTCAAACCCAGAACCTTCTTGCTGCAAGGCAACAGTGCTACCACCTGGCCACAGTGCAGCCCCCTTTGGGATTAATAAATCATTTTTGAATAGAATTTGAATTGGATTGAACTGAATTCTACATAACATGTCCAAGGGCCAAAATCATTCCAAGCAAACAGTGGTAGGTCCAGCTTGTGGTTTAGCATTTAACTGGTGCTTTTTGGTGTTGTGTTTTCCTTTCTTTAGTTTTTCCTAAGATGTGTTTGAATACTGTTATCACTAAAGGTGGTGGTGTCTAGGTGGTGCTTTTAAGCTGACAAGCTTCTTCTGTCTTATGTGAAATAAATTGTCTTTTTGAAGGCCTAAACATAGCCCCAGTACTCACGAAAATCAGTTGAGGTGAAATTACTTGTATTAAGGATTGTGGAAAAAACGCCGGACAAGAGCAGTTGGATCTATAGGAAAATAAGAACACATTTAGAACTTGCCAGGACAAACAAAAAGGTTCCCGGATCTTAAAACAGACAGAAAGTTAGCCATTGACCATTATGTATGTTGCCTTTTAACAAACTCCCCAAAAGGATTTTAAGATAACTTGTGTCATCTTGTGATCTCAATATGGTGAGTTTTCCATCCACTGGTGTGGGCTTGGCTAGCCCTTAAATTTGGACTATCCCCATGAAACAATTATTACTAGTGCAATAAATCATATATAAAAGGTTGAAGCCACACAGAAATCACCATGATTGAAGCCAGCCAGGTCCTCAATAATTCTCCATGGTCATAATCTGAAGTTGTCTAGGCCCACCCCCTGAGAACAGGAAGTCACATTTTTTACTTCTGCATATCTGTCTCCGATCCTCTTCATCAAACCAACTTCAAACTGTGTCAGATAACATATCATGTTGATGTGATGGGAACTGAGAGCTTAGAGGTCGGGGCTGCGGTGGCATGGCCATTTACAATGTTTTCCCATGATATGAAATAATTCAATTCAATTTAAATTCAAAAATACTTTATTAATCCCAGAAAGAAACCAAATGTTGTTGTACACATTGTTCCACATTGTTTCAGATAACTATGTTGATCCACATCAGTAAAGTCTTCATCAATCCAACACAATCATACAGGAAGTAAATTTAACTCCAAGAGGACTCCTAAAACCTCTGATTTCACCCATTTTTTTTCTGATTAATTACTGACCTTGGATTGACTGTGGCGGTCTTTTTCTATGATTACTAAAAATGTGACACAGGTTGTTATGGTTTCTTTTCATGTGTCTAATTTTATAAATTTGAAACTATATTGTGCAGACCCCGAGGAGTTACGTTAAATGTTTTACTGTAATTATTAAATATTGTCTCTCAGGCAGTTGCATTATACATTTCAAGAAATACTTCAACGCTGCACAGAGTGAGGTCTCTGGTGTTGCAGAGTAAGGTTGCTGAAGCAGGATCTTTTAAATGATCATTTAATCATCATTTAAATTAATATACTGGTCACACTGACCAATCAGAATGCATAAACACGTTCATACACCGATATGCAGATTGGGTTTGGTGACTTGGGGTTGAGTGCTTTGCCCAGGGGCACATCAACATGTGGCAGGACCAGGAAGGTGGAGTCAAACCCACGTTTGGACTGCAAGACAACTACTCTTCCCAAGGAGCCACAACTGATTTTAGCGTATTCAAATTACTTTTTAAGAACTAAAACATAAGGAAATATAGAACAGCATTAAAAATATCTTTTGAATGCTCGGAAGAAGACAAACAGAAACACTTGCTGTATTCCATTCAGCCTTCCTGTTATCTGCTGAAAATCTTGCTCTTCCACTCCCACAGCCTGAATGAACTGCATACAAGTCTTAAGAGTTTTTCATAACCTTCTTCTGCTGGACGGCTAAGAATTTGCCAGTTCATGTCACCAGCTGTTTTATCAAATGTTTTATTTGTCTATAATATCGCACATTGTTATTGAAAACTCTTATGTTGTTATATAGATTTGAAGCTATATTAACCATCCTTATCCACACCTTTACAAATGTCAGAAATTGGAACTGGCAAACACAACTGAAATCAATGCTTTACTATACAAGTGGCGAACAATCCACTGAGCCTAAACGATAACAACCTGAATTTGTTACCAAATCACTCAGCCCTATAGGTTTAAACTCTTGCTACAAATATGCCTCAGGGTAAGGCTTTTCAGAATCACTTTCATTGTTTTGACTGTTTGCTTTAAAGGTCTTGGCATAAACACAAAAAGATAAATGTTATACATCACCTGGAGTCATTTTGTTCACTTCAAAGCTTTATGGGGGAAAACACTGAACAAGGTTGCATAGCTTGCTCTGTTCCTGTGCTTATATGGATCCGTGATCTTTAGTCCTGGTCCCACAAGCCAAGCAGCAGTAACACATAGATCACTGCTGGCAGCTATTAGGAGACTTAAAAGAGAACAGTGTCTACTTGACGGGCCAAAAACACGCTCTTATCAGCATGTTTATTACCATATTAAAGTCTTTGCTTGGTAGTTGATTTTTGAGAGCTAAACTTTGAAGTGTTTGGCTGCCTGACTCAAGAGTTTTTTTAACCTTTGTAATAACTAAAGGAAGAGAGGGGGGATGATGAGGCCTTATTTGCACAATTGTAGTATGAGGCTACTACCTGGCTGCTAATGAGCACTGGTGACATTCTAGCTTGGCATACACACAACAAGAACATAGACACTCCCAAACTGCAACAAGAAAAGAGGCTGAAAGGGCAGATGGCATGACAAAAGCCTTTTCATTAATGCCATCAATATTAGACACACATATATGGGTGAGGGGTTGATATATACACACACACACACACATACATACACATTATATATACACACACGTATACACACACATTATACACACACACATATATACACACATTATACACACACACACATATATATATAACCTATTGTTCTGTGATGTTGATAATAGAATTACTAGGAAAGAAATAAAGTCATTATAAGGCAGATTCAATCCTTCATTTGCAAACTGGACTCTAAAATTACTTTTTGGCAGGTGAAAAATCACCATTTTAAAGCAGCCTATTCCATGTGGTGAGATTTTAAGGTATCTGGCGGGCAAATTAACTTAATCCTCTTAGCATCTTAAAGCCCTGTTCTGACGAGTATGGACCCCTGTCCAACATACAGGGCTTTTGTGGCTGTAGAGTACAATTCATGCTGCCAACATATGACTGACCATGCTCATAGCTAATCATTGAACAGCAATCTGTTCAAGTTGCATTTTGGCTCTGCTCGCCCCAATGGGAGCTACTGACTAGGGGGTACCAAGAAGGCCAGTACTGGGCCGGAACAGCCAGTAATGGCAATGGTCTCAAAATGGTCTGAGTGGAGTGACGCTGGCCAAAGTAGAGCACATGGACAAGGGGCATCAGACAGTGTTCAGAAGAAGGCCCACCAGAACTTTTTTTTATTGTTGCAACTCAGGATGTACAGTCTGTCACTTGAATTTCTAATCATCATCTACATGGTTAAATCAGGCTGTCCTGTGTTTGTCTGTCACTGTGCGCTTTGGCTAAGCCACAAAACTGGACAGGGCCGAATTGCAACAAACAATAAGGTCTTCTGATCAGATCATCAGAGTTGTCCTTCTCTCCATCCAGGAGTTGTAAAGGTTTAACACTCAACAGTCAGAGTGCCCAGCTACTTTACTGGGAATAAACACACTGAATATTTGGACTAATGTAACCTTTTCTTCTTCTTTTGTGCATACAGAGCAGGGAACAGGTGGATGAAAGAAGAAAAGAGTTTTCCCTGGACAGGAGAGGAATGAAGGTTAGCCGAAGCAAGACAGAATACGTGTTTGTGAATTAGAGGGCGCCGTGAGGTTACAGGGAACAGAGATAAAGACGATATTGGACGATTTGGTTTGGACATGTAAAGAGGTACATCAGTAGAAGGGTGCTAAGGCTGGAACTGCCAGACAGGAGAAAAAGAATTGAGCTTTGTAAAAACATGGATCCAAAACAAATGCTATGCCATTTAGACAAAGTTTCCCTTCAACAGGAAAATGGCTGGAAGGAAACCCAGATAACGTTACATTCTACCAAAAAGGGTGCGCTTAAATTCCTTTCCTTATTGTCCCAGCTGCTGCCAGATTTATTTGGCTTAGTTGAAATCGGATGTTGTTTCCTGTCCATTTAAAGATAAGGAGCAAGTCTGATGAGTAACACTGTAGAAGTAGTTTGAGTTGAATTATCCCTAATTATTTATTATATGTGAGCAAGCACTTGCTGTAAAACATGTTTTTATTATTATTTTAAAACAAACTGATTTGGAATTGAGATTTTTTTTTTTTTTTTACTGTCCCGTCATCATTTCTGGCCTACCATGTGAAAGAATTGGTTTCCCACATGTGCCAGGGCAGCTTTGGTCTACAAAAGGAATATTTGGATAAGGCGCCCTAATTGCTCGATTGACTTTAATAAATCAGGGTTGCGTCTCTCATCAGAGTCAGCAGGTTGCATCCCAAGTATATGAATCTGTGTTTCAATGATCTTAACCTTTTGTATAATTTGAATAGGTGCCAAGTGTGAATGTTGATGTTTGGGTGTCTGCATGTGTGTTTCTAGAGTAAGTCAGTGTGTGTGTGCAGGGTATCCATGCATCCTTAAAAAGTCTGAAATTCATGTATCTAAAATTAAGGCTTAAATTCAGTGAAAAAAATCTAAGTTGGCCTTGGATTCGTTAATCACAGGTTTTAAATTTTGTCATGGCCGGACTATTTAAATCTCGTGTATTCTCGTATACGTCATTTTTTCTCGCAGGACTTTTCTGTCAAGCAATAGTAGAATAGAGCCGCACCAGACATCATTGCGTTCTGTGACTCGAAGCAGTTAAGGATACAGGTAACTAGCTGCTAATATACCCTTGCTAGCAAGCTTTTTTGCATCTATTACAGGTAAGTGCAAATTTTTCGCCAGTTGGCTGGACGATGTTCGTTTTTGCCACTGGCTCACTCTGTTGCCGACCCATACGAGGTTAGGTGCATTCTGTGCAAAAAAACCTTTTAAGCTTTGCACTATGGGGGTTAATGCCCCTTTTCCATTGGCTCGTACCATACTCGGTACGGTACTAGTTGTGTTTCCACTAACCCACTGATGGCTGAAGCTCTGCCTCCAGCCGTCAGTGTTGTGCGCAGTGCTGCTATGAACATTACTGTGTTACATTGTCACGTAACAGTAATCTGCATTAAACAATAAAAAAAAATGTAATTATTAAACACAAAATAAAAACACAAATAAACTAAATACTAATAATGTTTGTATTACTGTATATGTTTTTTCATGTATAAAATGATCCACTGGGATAATTATCTGGACCACAGCCCAGCCAGAACTTCTAAAATAAGGTTCAGGGGTACTGATGTGAGGCGGGTGTGGCAGGAGAAGCAGAGACGAGAGACGCTGCTGTCTGGACTGGTAATGCTCCAAAGTTTACTTGAAGAAATTGCAATTTTGGGCTTTATGATGAAGTTTTTGTCTCAGCCATGGCAATAGCGAGGACAAGGACTTTAAAGCACAAAACTGCAAATTTCTGACCGCATTGAAGTTAGTTTTAGGTTGGATGTAGGATATTCATGCTCCGTGGATTCAGCGGGTTCGTCCTCCTGTTTGATCCGATGCAGGCAGTCTGATTACAGGCAGCTGCTCTCTACCTGCTCCCTCCTCCTGAACACTCTGGTTCGCTAAAGGACCGTGAATACATTTCCGAATCAAACACACTGTTTCATAGTGGTATTGTTTTGTGAGTTTTGAGGGAAATGTTTTTGGGTCTGAACAGCTTAATCTATGTGTGAAAAGCTGGTTTAGGATGTTATTAAAGACAGCGCCCCTTACCTGCGTGTAATTTAGAAAGCTGATGGTTCCTTTTTTTTTCTTTCAGCCTTCAGCCATGGGTTATAATTTGTAAATAGTAAAGTTATATTTCGATTTGACCCATTGTGGTTCCTAAATTATTGTAGTTGCTTTTGTGTTTTATTAACTTTTCCCTGCACTACCTCCTCAAAAACCTTCTGATTTCTTCTGGTAACAAGGCCAATCAGTGAACAGCAACTTGGTCACGTCAAATGTAGTCTCTACTCAGCCCCGGTTGGACCTGCTAAATAGCAGGGACCAAAAAAGTAATATTAAATGAAAAAAACACTAATTGAAATGCTCGCAAAGCAGTGCATTTTAAAGTTGGAGTGCTAGAATCTCATGGTGGAAACTCACCATTTATTTGCCTTCCCCTTCATGTTTTCACTGGTTGCCGCCAAAAAGTTTATGACTCTTTGTGTGCGCTGAGCTTACAACTTTGGGAGTTTTATGACTCTGTGTTCCACTGAGCTACACTTTTACACTTTGTGGGGGAGGGGACCGCTCCCAAAGCTTCGTTCAGCACCATATTTCCTCTTGTTTTGCCATAACTGCTGGTTTGATTTACATACACACTGATTGCTGTTTTATCTTGTTTAGTTATTATTTTACCCCTTTTGTGTAGAACTTTGCATGCAGATTATTGAATCGGACTAGCCAGGTGTATCAGGGCTGTTGATTTAATAAATATTCAGGTAGAGAAAGATAAAGCGTTTGTGTTTATTTTGAGCAAGAGTGATTTGTCTGTCAAAATAAGGTCAAAGTTCCCCACGTTTCAGTGAAACGGTTGATTAAACAGTGACATCTAGTAATAGTTATCAAATTATTACTGAGAATTTAATAATTGTAATTATCAAGGGCTTTGAGCCACAATTACAACACCAGAGGACATCTCTGGCTTCAATTCGTAAGTAAAGATTTTTTGTTTAAGAAATAAATTTTTCTCCAATTATGATTGTAAATTATAATTCTTGATAAATATTAACTAATCAATAATCATAATTCTTACAGTCTGAAATGTGACTTGCTGAAACCTGCAGATACCCTGGCATGGATGTCGGTGTGTACCATACTATGCAAAGTTTATTTATAAAACACAGCTGAAACAAAGTGCGCCACATAACTGCGAACTATAAATATAAACTCTTCGACCTGAGGGACCAAGAAGGTAAGTAGAAATGAAGACGCCCAGAGAGGTATGGCAGGGCAAGATCATTTAAATGTTTAAAATCGAAAATAAGAATTTAAAATTGAATTCTAAAATACACTGGCAGCCATTGGAGTGCGGCCAGAACAGGGGTGATGTGTGTTAATTTTTATAAGTACCAGCTAAAAGACGTGCGGTATCGTTTTGAACCAGCTGCAGACAAAAGAGCAAGGACTGACTCACTTCAACCTAAAATCCAATACTAAGCAAGATGAAATAAAAGTGCGGATCATCGTTTCAAACAGTTGACTGGAATAAAAATACTTCACTTTTGCCAACCGCCTTAAATTAAAAGCAAGACTTTACAACTACTCTAATTTGGCTGTCCAATTTAAAATCATTATCTAACTTAAAGCCCAAATTGGTAACAGTTGGTTTCAAATATGCTGTCACGGGTCCCAAACAGTGGTGGACTCACAGGGGACACTTGGTTCAAACACTATCACATCTGTTTTCTTTTCATTAGAATTTAAGAAGTTTAATAATATCCTTTAATTTCCTATAACCAATTCAATAGTGCTTTGATTGAAAATCCATCCTTCTGTTTTAAGGGCAGATGCACTTGACAGTCATCTGTGCAATCTCATACTTTCTAAGTATGGAACTTAGTGGTGACAAATACAGGGAAAAAAAGCATTGGTCCTAGAGCTAACCCCTATTGACCCCACATGACAGAGGAGCGGAGGATGATTCTGAGTCTAAAATGTTGTCTTAGAAAGACCGATCAGCCAGATGAGAGCTAAACCAATCAAGTGCTGAATGTTCTGTATGTCCACTAATATCACTTTAAATGTGATATTAAAATTGTTGGGACCACAGCCATGGTTACAACGTGAAAGGCCAGTACAGACTTTCCTGGAACTTTCAAAATAAATTGCATTAACCTACTTCCAGCACAGCCAGAAAACGGGGTAATTGCGGACTTCCTGTGACATCACTGCCCAAATCAAAGCACCGCTCTTGCTACATCCTGCCTCTTCCACACGGCCTCCAGGGACCGGATAGGGGGGAAAAGCGCGCTAATGTCTCTTTCCTGGCAAAAAGACATAAACTCTTCAAACTGGATCCAAGGGTGTCATAGGATCACGCGATCATATGCACTAAGTTAAGCATGAATGACTGTTGGAAGAATCCGGTATTCATTCATGGAGATTAAGATATAAGCATTGCTTTACTTTCTCTCTGAGGCCTGCAGAAGCAAACTGTGTTCGAGAGTTCCCTGCAGAGACGCTGTCTCTACAAATCAGAGTGGAGCGGTTTTCCCCGGTCTGAAAAGATGACAACAGGAGCCGCATCACCATGGTAACGTGCAGTGTGGTCAGCGGACAGAACGAGCCGCCCAGTCACTGTTCCGGAGGTTAGCTGGAAGCTAACCCTTTGTTCACAGTGGACCTTTCTTCAAACGTCGTCGTCGCCCGGATAACTCCTAAGCACGGTTCATGAGGTTCAGTTTTGGGCAGAGAAATAGACAAAGATTTAGATTTGGTTTTGAGCTAATGAGATCCCGTTGAGAATTAGTCATCCAGAAGGTTGGTTTTATTCAGCAGATCATTCTTTAAAACATTATTTTATTAAAATAATATTTTATCTGATCTTGCATTGTGAATGGTTGTCTAAAGGTATTTTGATTATTGCCTAATGTTGGGATTATGAATCTGAGAATATTATTTAATATTTAATATTAATATTTTATCAAATAATATTTCGGTCTGTTAAGGGTTGTCCTGTGAATACCAGCCCAGTAAGGCGATGGTATTAGGACAAAATAGAAAG
>JAHUTJ010058466.1:0-22700 GCA_036250325.1 Characodon lateralis
AGAAAAACAAGATTGTGATCTGATTTGCCTAGAGGAGGTCTTGCTGTAGAGATGTATGAGTCCTTGACATTTGCATAAAACAAATCCAACGTTTTGTTTTCTCTGGTAGAGCAGCTGACAAACTGTTAAAATGTTGGAAGTGTAGCAGAGAGTGAAGCATGGTTAAAATCACCAGATATTGCCACAAACGCATTGGGGTTTTGTGTCTGTAGCTTAGCAAAAACTGAACACTGTTCCCAAAATAACACTGGTGACCTCCATGGGTAAATAATATGGATGAAAACTTATTGCTAACAGTTCAATATCTGGACTGCAGAGATGACACTTCACAGTTACATGTCCTGGATTACACCATCTGTTGTTCACAAGTCAGTCCACCTCCTTTATATTTGCCGCTCCTCTTTAAATCTCTGTCTGGCTGGGCTGGGTCCTTTCTAGGGCTTGAGTTCATCCAACTTGTTTCCCAACGATCTCACATTGCCCATTATAATTGATGGAAGAGATGGTTTGAACTTCCTCCTTCTCTCTCTTCTCTTAGCTCCTGCTCTGCATCCACAGCATCTCCTTTTCAACTGATCAGGGATTTGGGGTTGTAGATGAAGTATTATTTGAGCTTTTGAGGTATTAATCAGCTGCTCTCGGTTGTAAGAAACAACCCCGTTCCCATGACAATACATCATAGCAAATGTCCAAAAGTAGAAAAGTATTAGGAAAAATCCTCCCAGCTGCACAGCATCTGACACTGAAGAGGACAGTTGTCCAAAAAAAATCAACTGTATCCACCACAAGAAGAATTTGAGTTCCCAAAAAAGAATCAATCAGAATGAAAAGTAACAGAGCTACTCCCACCTGCTGCCACCTTGAGCCGCAAATCTAGAATCAGAATCAATTATACCAAGGTGAACAAATCTAGTCAACAAAAACACCAATTGGTTTTGATTTTCAACAAGTCCGGCACTCTTTGTAATATTTTGTAGTTATCAAAAGTTTCCTAAATTGTACCAAGAACTGATAAATACAGCAACATACCAAATCTTCTCATACCCTACTTGAGAACTTATTTGTGTGATTTGTCTGAACTAAATCATGACCGCTTTAATCCAAAACCAAAAACATGCCTTTTTATTTCAAAACCCAAAACTTAATAAAGTTAAATATATTCTTTGTAATAAACATTGATATGTTTTATGTGAAAGTTCACAATGCAAATAAATCAATGCAAATAAAGATTAGTAAGTCATAGAGGTGTGTCATGCACAGCAACATGGACTCAACCTGAAATATAAAAAAACAAAATCTATATATTTCACAAAATGTTTACGGTATTGAATGATTGATACACTGCTTATACTCAGCACCCTTTCAGCTTGAATCATCCATCAACCTGCTAAAGTGAATAGAGTCAGCAAGAGTAGGGAAGGTTCCTCCATTTCCTGCTGCGTTAAGAGAAGGTTACTTACCTCGAACACCTTCTGCACAGCTTGATGTGTCCTTGTGTGTGCGACAAATAATGCATTTTGTACGCTTTCATGCGCCCTTTAATACGTGCGCCTTTGTGTGTCCTTTTCTGGTCTCCTCTCAGCGTGTAGTGAATGACAGCTGGTGATTTTCTGCAACAACTGTTCAGACTTGAGGAACCCCAGTGCTTGGCTGTAAATAAAAAGCTTGTTCTGATTTAAACACTGGCACCCCGCCAGTTTGGCCCTAATACATAACTTACGTCCTGCCTACAGCTCAGCAGGTAGATGTTTTCAGTGGGAAAGTTTTGATAAACCCACTGTACTCTCAAAAACCAGCAACACAACAACAAAGTGAGTCATCGCCAAAGCTGTTGCAGCAAAAGCGTAGCAAGACATTTCCCTGAGTTATGTGCTGCAGGAATAAAAAGAAACTGTCAAACTGCCTAAATGTTGTTCTAATTAAATAGCAAAAAGAAAACGAAAATGGGACTGATGGTTAATGAAAACAGAAAGTCGTTTTAATTACAATGTGAAGTTCCATAAGTGCCATTCTCTACCTGGAGTATTGTTGGCTCATTATGTTGCACCTGAATATAATTAGATGGGTAACATCCAACAAATATACCACCTGAGGCTGCATATGCACATGCTAAGCCTGCAACTTTCTATTGCTGCCAACTAGTAAAAACATGAAAGACTGCATTTATTTGTACATGTAAAATGCTGTTTTCAAATCCAAAGATCATCTGCCATCATCATGCTTGATTTTCAATAAAATGCATTATTTTTTCATCAGCAGAGAAAACTTTGAACCACTGAACAACATGCCAGTCTTTTTATTGCATTTGAGCTCTCTTTTTCAAAAGACCCTTGACACAAGAAGTGCAACAGTTGCAGGTCATGTCTTCGATACAACTGTGCATGGTGGCTCCTAAAGCAATGACTCCATCTTTTGTCCATGCCATTTGACTCTCCCCCAAACTCTTGGATGGGAGACTCTTGCCTCACAATCCTTTGGTTATCCTTATTTATTGGGCATATTTTTCCATGTAAGGGATCCCATCAAGGGGTTACAGTGATTCTGATGTTTCCTGGTTTCGTCGGAGTTAACAGTTAAAACCTGTTTTAGTTGCTGTTTTGGTACATCAGAATAAATGACAGATTGAGTGGAGTCAAAACGGAAAAGAGGAAGCAGGCTCATTTCTTTTCGCAAACCAGCGAACTATACTTTTTCTTTTCAATTTTTATTAATGTGCTTGGATAAAGCATTCTGTGAACTTCTTTAGCAATAAGCTCTTGTGACATACCTTTGTTGTAGAGAGTGTCTATAAAATAACATTAAAACATGACAAAAACAATCTAGTCTGGGTTGATTTACTGCTCTTTTGGCACAGTAGTCTTCTTTGTCAAATTCTTAAGCTAAAATGTAATTTCTCTATTTGTCCACATATCTTTGTTTTGCTTCTTCAGGTAAATCTATGAGAATTATATTCATTTGTCTCACACTACCAGATTGGTGTTTGACCATAGCTTTGTACTTGGACCTATCATTTTAATTTTATTTAGAGTTTGCTTCTATGCAGAAATCCGTTGGTTCTGGTATGTGCTATTAATCTGTTAGAAGACAAGCAGGTCCTTTACAAATACAAACTTGAATGACTCATTTTCTGCTTTGCTGTAAAACTGTCCTCTAATGTCTTCTTGCTGCTTTTTTTTTTTTATTTCTGTTCAGGTTTAAAGAAATCTGTGTCAGCTATATTGGTTTTGCATCATAGAGATAAATTATCCAGCTTTTTTTTCTCACTTGTCAAGGAACCTAAATTATTCACTTTAGGAGTCACCCGCGTGTTTTATTTCTGCCAGCTACCCTTGCTTGTGCTCAATAAATTCTTTGTCTTTCTTGCGTTTTCTTGATATTTTCTTTTGTATACATCTGTCCTCTTTCTCTCCTCTCTGTGTGTCCCTCCCTACAGGCAACGGCAGCCCTCCTCTTATGAGAACCCTAGATCTCAGTTGCAACTTTTACAGAGGCTCAATATTGTACCATCTATCACTCGGCACTGAGCTGCAGGCAGCATCAGCCTCAGAGGACAAGGAACAAGATTTACCACAGAGGATGACGCCCTGAATAGGTGGTAGGAGGACAGACAAAGGGAGATTGAGATGCAGTTGGACATACTGAGACAGAGAGGAATCCATGCTGGAAAGTATTCAACAGGGGGGAAAGGAAGGAAAGGTGTTCTTTGGAGATGAGAAAAAAGAAAAATGGATGTGAAAAGGAAAAGTAAGCAGAAACATGGATGTATGGAAAGAGAAGGCTAATGAGCAACAGTGATTGAAACTATAATGATGGTGTGCAAGGCCAAAAGCAGGGCTGTGTGTCCATGAAATGTTTAGTAAAAACTGAGGCTGTGAAAATATTTGCATGTTCACTAACCATCGGTGTTAGAGTCATTAATCATTGATTGTAGCCGCTGCATTATATTGCCAAATGTTTTCGCTGCTTTACCTTCACACACATATAATATTGAGTGACATCCAATTCTTAATCCATGGGATTTAATAAAATGTTAGCCAACCTTTATCTTCAACGGTAACTGTTCTAGGAGTGTTTTCAGCACGATTTAGGATAGTGTTAATGGGAGGTTTTGACCATTTTTCCTGTTGTATTTGTGAGGTCAGAGACTGGTGCTGGACGAGAAGACCTGGCACACAGTTTCTGATGTGATCTGTGTCACATCTGGCATTAAGTGTCCGTTACAGTGGTACTAACAGGGCCAACCCCAACTCCTTAAAAACAGCCCTTCATCGCACCTCACAACTGCCAAACCCAGACTTGTCTATTAGCTTGCCAAACAGGGATTGCAATAAAAATGTCAAAGAAAAAGCAGTCCAGTCACATGGGTCAGCTCAAATTTGTGTCCATCTAAAGCTTCTTCTGTCCAGCATAGTCTCCAAGCACTTTTTCTTTTTGTTCCCATAACATCCATTATAAAGTTTCTTCCCCTTTCTCAAGCTGAGCCAGTTCTTAACATTGTCTCCATAGCAACGTCTCTAAAAACAGTTGGATGTACCGTCTATACTGGCAGCTAACACTTTTGTGTGGGTAAGGAAGCAGAGGCTTGAGTGCAAAACTGATGCGTTTCCGCTGCATATCTGAGCTCAAAGCATAAATGAAATAGGCGGGTAATGCTGCCCTCATCTTCTGGTTACCATAGACACTGGATGGAGGCTTTTGGAGAAACATTAAGGAGTCATACAGATTACCTAAAATGTCAAGTCCTTCTACTGCTTGTGTATCACGATGTGACTGGTGTAGCTCTCTTCTAAAGTCTATTACGACCTCCTGAAATCTAAAGATATTGGTTCATGTGGAAAAGAAAAACATTTGGTTTCCTAATGTAACCATGTATGTAAGAAAATATAAATTAACCATGTTTTTTTCTTTTTGTGACTCATCTGTTTTTTCCTGCATGCACCGTTTTAGATGTTCTGCTTTCATCATATTCTTTGCTACTTTGTGAAATGTGTTTTTGCCCTGTATTTCTGTCCTATAATCATGTCTCATTTAAAAAGAATCAGACTAAAAATTCACTTCCTTACTTATGCCATCTCCAGACATAACATATCTATTCTGGGTTTTCCAACAGTCCTTTGTATGGATTTTACAATTGGCTGCAACTTCTTGTATGAGAAAAGACACATCACATCAAGTACAGTACTTACTGTGCTGTTCTTCACCACTTGTAACATACAACAATTAACATTTTTAATAGATTTTTTTTTGAAGGAAAAAGCCATAGCTTGTGGGCCACCAAGGTTTCTCTACCTGTTCTTTCCATTTTCAGAGTGCCAGGGTCTTATTCTTTCTCTGATTCTGCAGTCAGGTCAAGGTCTGGCACCAATTGCCGTAACAACTTCAGTTCTCAATCATAACATAAACAGGTCAGTTAATCATTTAATTTGTATTGGGTAAATACTAAACATTACACAAAGGGTGAATAGGTGTGGCTTATTTAAGTCATTTAATGGAATTGGAAAAATGAAGTGCTAGAATTAAATGCCTCTCTTTCCTCTTCCACTGGCGTAGCTCCCTTCCACTCGGTCTCGCTCCACTCGGTACAGAACCTGTTGCGTTTCCATCGACCCACTGAAGGCTGGAGCTATGCTGGTTGAAGCCACGCCCTCAGCCGTCAGTGTAGTGTGCTCTGCTGTTATTAGAGTTACTGTGTGACATTGTCACATTAAAGTAATTTGCGTGAAACAACCTGTCCAGGTTGTACCCCGCCTCCCGCCCATAGACTGCTGGAGATAGGCACCAGCTTCCCTGTGACCCATGATGGAAGAAGCGGTATAGAAAATTGGTGACTGACAAATGATGTTTGTATTACTGTATATGCAAGAATGTCTTATAAATGTCTTTTTTTTTTCATGTCTAAAATGATCCACTGGGATTATTATCTGGACCACAGCCCAGCCAGAACTTATAAAGTAAGGCTCAGTAGTTCTGATGTAAGGGGGGTGTAGCAGAGAGGAGAGGACAGACACTGCTGTCTGCACTGGTGAAGCTCCAAAGTATGCATGAAGAATTTACAATTTGTGGCTTTATGAGGAAGTTTTTGTCTCAGCCATGGTGATAACAAGGACAAGGACTTTAAAGAGCAAAACTGTCATCCTTTGACCACGATGAAGTAAGTTTTAGGTTGGATATTGAATATTGGTCCTCTGCAGATTCAGTGGGGTCTTCCTCCCGCTTGATCCGATGCAGGCAGTCTGATTATGGGCAGCTGCTCTCTGCCTGCTCCCTTCTCCAGCACTCTGGTTCGCTTAAGGACCGTCAATAAATTTCTGGACTAAACACACTATTTCATGGTGGTATTGTTTTGTGGATTTTGGAGGAAAATGTTTGTGCTTCTGAACACCAGGTTTTATGTGTGATCAGCTGATTTAGGATGTTAAATACAGAGCCCGCCTGCATGTAATATAGAAAGCTGATGTCTCCATTTTCTTTTCTTTCAGCCTCCAGAAATGGTTTATAATATTGTAAATAGTAAAATTATATTTTGGCTTGACCTGCTCAGGCCATTATGGTCAATAATATTATTGTACCCACTTTTGAGTTTTATTAGATTTTCCATGGACTACCTCAGCAAAAACCTTCTAATTTCTCCTCATCCCATGGGCAATCAGTGAACATCACTCTGTTAACGTCACATGTAATCTCTACTCAGCCCTGATCAGACCTGCAAACACTTGCAAAGCAGGCCGAGTGGAGTGGCCTGAATAGAGCTAGTGGAAAAGGAGCATAGAAGGTAACTAAACCTCTTCTCTTGTTTCTTGAAAACATTTCATCTCTGAAGGCTTTTTTCAGTCTTATGCAAAAGATGGAATCTACACCTTCACAGAAAAAAGAGGTTACACATTAAGACGGACTAAAGGATGTAAATGTTGCCATGAATGACAAATGGTTTTGAAAAAAATGCATCAAAGAAAGTAATGACATGAAGGACAGAGGGAAACAGAAAGAAGCTAGACAACCATATTGGGGGTGTGTGTATATGAGACAGTGCAAGTAAACCAACGTCAGGCAAACAATCATCCCACTCCAAAAGTCTGGATGCTCAACTGTTCTCAGCCTCTCCGATATAATTCACCCGTTCCGCCATGTCAAGTTTCCTATCTTGGCTCTGTAGTGCCCACCACGCCTCCCTTTCTCCTCGCTTCCAAATATGGGCATCCTGTCCCCCCATGGAGCTGAAAGGGATTATTATGTTTATGTCTGTGCTGCTTCAGTGACTCTGTGACAGAAAAGAAGAGAGATTGGCCTTGCCATTTCCACCCAGCATTCTCTGATGGCAAACCGTCTCCAAGACTTTACTGTTGGACAGATGAGAGTTTGTGAGTAAAAACAATGAGAAAATGCGAAGAACATCAAACCACAGAAACTTAAGGGAAAAATAAGTAACATTTCCACCTTAAAATATAGAAAAACAAATTTTCAGAATGTATGGAATACACATCCTTAAATTACAATATGTACATTAAAATGGTTTTCAAAAATTCATTTATTTCAGTATCTCAATTCACTAAGTGAAACACATAATATAGATAAATTAGACACTTAACTTTATATGACCTTTCTTTATTGTGTTTTTGTTTTATGGCACATTTCATTATGAATTACAGTAGATATAGTCAGCTAATACTGGTTAAGAGAAAGAAAAGGTACACCCCGGACAGTTCACTAATCCATCGCAGGGCAACACAGAGACATACAGGACAAACAACCATGCCCAACCCATTCACACCTAAGGGAGGAAGCCGGAGTACCCGGTGAGAACCCACGCATGCACAGGAAGAACATGCAAATTCCATGCAGAACAACCCCCAGCTGGGAGTTGAACCCAGGACCTTCGTACTGCAAGGCAACAGTGCTAACATCTATACGTAACTCACAAAAGTCAAACTACATTACCTTAAACGTATTAAAAATGTTATTTATTTTTGTGTTAACAGAGATCTAGCTTGTTCAGATAGAAACTAACATAGCTGTGTTAGTTAGTTTAAAATGTCTAACCAAACTTTTTAAAATAGGTTTTATTAATTTGTTTTTACAAAGATGTCTAAAGCTTGTTTAGCTAGATCACGACAGCAACATCATCTTAGTCGGTTGGTTAGCATTTCTACTAAATAGGCTTGGCTATTTTCTATTTGACAGATACAAAACGTTTAAGCATTCCTTAATTCCTTGTGAGAAATACAAATGAACGCAGTTTTCTTTTTAACAAGAGTACTATGATCTGTCTAATGATCTGTTTAATCTGCATGCTGTAGAAGCTGCAGTTTTGGGTGCTTTTTGTGATGTAGAATCATGTTTGCCAAGTTACTAAACTGAATCCGTGAGAGGAAGAAACTGAGACAAAGAAAAGGCCAGCAGAAATAAATTGCTCCAGCACTCCAAAAAACTAAAAGATAAAACAGAGATTTAAAGAGTGAGTGGAAACGTTGCCTGGCATTGAAACAGACACGCCCCATCAAACAGTGTTTGAGACATTAACGTCTCTGCTCTGCTTTTTTCACTTTGCCATCATTCTTTTTCTCCCTCCCCCTTTTTATCTCTCCATCTGCTCTGCCACAGCACCTGGCCTCTTCACTTTCTCTCACTCCATTTCCTCTCTTTTACTTCTTTTTCTCTTTTCAATTCCTTCCTCTTTCTTTTCAGTTTTCCCAGTTTTACCCGCCTTCTCTTCCTCCATTTTTCTTTCTGCAAATGAAAATTAACCATTTTTTCCCCCGCTTCAATGTTGTTTTTTCATTTGTGTCTTTACTATTACTGTTTCCTTCCTGTCTTGCCTGATGTTGCCATTTACAGCTTCAAACATTATCACCAAATATGTTTCTTTCTGTGTTTCCTGTGCTGTTTGGTTCTTTTTAAGACAAACTACCCTTTTAAAACCAGCTTTTCTATCCACTCTATTCACCTCCATCCTTTGGCATTGTTTTGCAATCTTGACCCAGCATGAGTGGGCCATGTGTGGGCACAAAGTGTCAGGAATTCCCTACACATTCCCAGAACAGTGGCCATATGGCGGAGCATTGAGCAAAAAGTTTTAAACATTCAGACAGACACAACACAGAGTCTAACAGACGCCCAGTGTGATGGAATAAAATGTGTCCTCTGTGGCCAGTGGGCATGTCCACCGCTCATTAGTTTCCCATGGAGAATTGATATTATTCTGTGAACAGCTTAGCTTGCCACCAAGTACAACCCTGACCTCATGAATAGGTGGATGACATGTGTGAGGTAATGACTGCGTTGGGGTAAAATGCTTGGCCAGCATGTCAATTTATGCTGTTTTGTTAAAACATCTGGTGTGTCTAAGACATTCAGGAGGTGTTTTTTTGGTTTCAGTTCATGAGGCATCACCTGCAGCAATATTAGATGCCAAAAATAAAGACAGAAACAAATAACCAATGAGGTAAACAGTGGGCTGTTGACCTACTGAGTCACTGCTAACTCAAAGCTTAGTTTGTGCTTATGCTTCTAACGGTACAGCAAAAAAGAACCCAGTTGCAGACCAAAGTCCAGAGGGAGCCACAAAACAATTTGTTTTAACTTAACAAAAGGCACTGCAAGTGCCATGTTCAAATGGAAAGGAACCCAAGGACACTGCTAAAACACCTAATAATCTGAGTACAGGACAGTTTAACCTCTGAGAAGTCAATTATGGCAAAAAAGAGATTATGGGGTTTTACATAATTTGTACATACATGTCTAGCCCTCAAGGGTCCCTGGATAAACCTAGTGGATTTTTGTTTCTTTTATTTTTCCCTTTATTTGTTTTCATGCAAATGGCATTACACTTGGCCAGGTTATGTATTTGTGGTAAATTAAAATCTTTCATAACATAATGCAATCTGAGTCCTTTCATTATTGTTTGTGCCTTGACCTCCATTCGCAATGCCTTATTTATTTCAATGTTAAATTTTATTATTTCTTCATTCCCTTGGTATAGAAATCACTTCAAAGTATCATTTTTCATTGTTTTCCACTGGTTAAAGATATTTTTTAACCAGTCAAAAAAACAGAATCAGTGTTGCTGCCAATCTTTATCACTATCGCTGTCATGTTTTGTTATGAAGGACTGAAATGCAGAGCAGAATTGAGGTGAAGAAGAATGTTTTAATAAATAAAAATGGAAAGAACTAACAAAAACGGTCTTGCTCTAAAACAAACTGACCCAAGGCTCAGGAGGTGGGCCGATGATAGAAAGGCAGAAAAGCATGAAGTAAATAGAAAGTACCAGGAAAAGACAATGACAGCCAGAAACTTAAATACAGAGAAGTGGAGGCATGGCGACACAGGTAAGAGAGATCAAGGTAATGGGTAGGCACAGGTGGATAGAATGAGCTTAATTTCCAAGGTATTTGATCCTATCTTCCCCTTCCGACATGCCCCGATCATGGTGATGGCTCTTACGATGATCCTATGAGATATTGCTGCTGTGTGTGGTGTGTTAAGAGTAATCTAGTCTGCTCAGAAAGACGTTGGAACCACTCCAACCTCAAATTAGTAATTTTCAACATGTTGGATTGTCTAGGGCCGATATCGTACCATGTGGGGTGTTCCACGAGGACCAATGGGCACACAGCCTGTTTTATGTGACATGTAGCCAATCAGAAAGTGGGGTGATGGAAACACGGCGGGGAATCTCGAGAGGGTTTGCAAGATTTCCAGTCTGACAGCTGTTTGTGTGCAGTTTTTTGTGCTTACCATGTGGCTGTACACCACAAACTGTAAGATCAAATCTGACATATCTATGATTTTTTTATCGTCTTGTGTCGCGTCTCTCAGGTTTTGAAAATCAAACGACAACCTTGAAATCTTGCTATGTAAACCAGGCATAAGGGCAAATAAACTAGAACACACATGGAATAGGAAACTAAGCACAAAGAATCTAAATGAAAACACCTGAAAAGAAACTAAAGGGAAACACTGATCATGGCAAAGAATAAGGAACACAAATAAGAACCAAAACCTAACACTCAAGGGTTAAAATGCTAATATTATCCATGAAAGACAAACAATTATCTTAACAGTTGAAATACATTTTTCCTTTATAAATCACTATACATCTTTAACACATTTTCTGTATCTGTTTCTGTATCTGTTTTCCTCTGATATCCTCCTGCTCAGACAGAGCTGAAGGAGCATAAAAGTTGAAATGTTGGGGTCCTTTTGCTTAGGCAAACAATGCATTTTGTATTTATTTAGATGACCTTTGATTTAAAAATTTCTTCAAAGATCTAAAATGTAATAATAATAATAATAAAGCAAAGTCTGTAAGGGGGGATACTTTTTCACAGCACTAATTCTAGAACCTTACCTTATTGTGGTTATCTATTCTGATTTTGCATTTTTACCACGACTTTGATTTAAATTGTCTGTGACATAGCAGGTACTATCATTCATTTTAATAGTGACATATTAAGCTCTATTATGCATGTGTTGATGACGTGTATGCAATAGAAATAGTTGTTAATGTCACTGAAATATGAATCATGATGTTTGGGGTAGTGTAAACCTCAAGAGTGTCCTCACATTGGCTCTTTTTCTAAGATAATTTTTCATGCTTCTGATTCAGCCCTATTCAGTGTGTTCCTCATCATTACACACATACCGACTAAATTAAAAAGATTACTCACTTTTGACAATTTCAGTGTTCCTTTTTACGGCTGGCCCATCTCAGCCACAGTTCATGTAAATTAAAATGCCAGCATGGAACAGAAACCTTGTTTGTCTTTGTGTTTTGGGGTGTTTTGGTGTCTGTTGTGGTAGCTGACAATTGGCTCAGCCTTCTGATAAAAGAATCATCAGAGCACATTAAACAGAGGTCAGTGATATGGTGAAGAGTGAACAGCCCTCAAAGGTTCAAATACTTTTTAAGCTGCCTTTTATTTTGGATAAGACAAGTCTAGAACTTTATTGCTGTTTTTGCAGTAACAAATATGAGATTTTGGAAGAAATATCTCTCTGGTGCATTTTAAGCATGTAGAGCCTTGGAAAAGTATTCACAACTCCATGTTAAACATTTTAACATTTTGTCAAATCCAAATAAACTACCTTGAGGTTTGTAGTTATAACATGACAAAATGTTAAAATGTTCAGTATGTGTGAATAATTTTGCAAGGCACTGTGCTTAATATAACAGTATATTAAATAATCTAATCCTGCCAGCTTTTTCATTAAATGTTTTTTTCCGCACCATCCTTATTGGCTGCAGTAAGTCAGTCAACTCCCTGATTATTTATGCACGCAAGAATATTTGCATATGTAACATTTGGTTGTTTGAGTGTCGATTTCAGGCTAATATTAGCTTGAAGAACAAAGCTATGAGTCTTAAATGGGGTATCTAAACACAAAAACCAATACAAGGACAGTAAAAACAAGCAAACCCATTGATTTCATCCTCAGTGCTCAGTCATCAGCACAGAAAGGCACAAAGAACATAAAGTTGAAAACAGAGTCATCAGTCTGTCTTTATCTACTGAGTATTACGATAAACTACATCTGCTCTTCCTTTGCTTCTACCTTGACACCTCATTGAATGTATTCATTATAATAAATGAAGTGTGTGTATCAAGGGATTATTGGACAATAAAGATTATATTTTAGGCAAAAAACAATTGTAATACTGTTGTATACGTGAATATACACAACCAATTTCTGAGAAGAAAAGAAAAACTGTTATTAAAGGATGACATTGTCATACCCCTGAAACATATTGAAATAATAACCCTTATTCATTTCAGACAAATTCATGCTACTGACCTATTTAAAGTCTCCTAACAACAACAAGCTGCCTTTCTTGCCGGACGTTCATGTTCATTTATGGTCCTTTATTAAAAACCTGTATACATTTTTAAATAATTTCTTATCCTTAATATTTCATCTTTTCAGTAAGCAATTTAATGATTGTGGGAGGTTCCTCGGGCGTCCTCCTACCTTTGTGACAATATACAATAATATAAATTTCAATTCCCAAAAACGCAGCTGAGACCACTTTTTCTTTCTAACTTCCTAAACAAAGATTTCAAATATCTGGTAAAAACAAAAATCGATGAAGTATGGAGTTCTTTCTTTAATCGTATGGCTCTGTTTCAAAATTCCCTGAAACAGGAGGAAGATCATTTAGATATTAGGCTCCTCTCCTGTGGAATCAGCTCCATGTTTTTGTCCATGAGGCAGACACCTTGTCTTATTTCAACATCTGGTCAGGCATTTCTGTGTAGCTGTGAAACCTTTCTGGGGGGCCATCAGCTGTGCCAGTTCTCCCCAAAACTGCAATGTTCTCTCTCACTACAGTTGACACACTTAGCCCTGTCTTTCTGTGTTGAACCCTCACCATGTCCTAGACAAAGCAACTGAAGGAGCTGTTGTCGTGACTACCTCTCTGTACTCTGTTTTTCTCTGCGTAGATTTTATCTGCTGGCTCACAGCTTATATGTTTAGATGGGATTTTTCTCCTAGATGAATCCATTAATAGAGCTACTGCTGCCCCTGTCTTCTGGGTGGATGCAGTCAGCTGAATTTCCTTTGACAGAAAGCGTTTTACCAATTTGCAACAATAAATGGAACTTCACTGCATTGATTTATACCTGGGAATGTATGTCATTAATTGTGAATCATGCTATATGATTGGATTGAATTGACTATATATTTGTAAGTACAAACTGGATCTGTTTGTTTTGTAAAGTGCCTTAAGACAACATTTGTTGTAAATCGGCAGTATATAAATAAACTGAATTAAACTAGTTCAGGCTCAAATGCTCCAGAGCTGATACGATAGCAACCTGGGGCTAAAGATCCACAAATCTATTTATTTTACACCTGTATTTAAAATATCTGCAAACACAAATACATTTGCACTCTTTTAGCACTTCCTATTACATTACATTGAAGCTGCACTTCTGGGCCTTTTGGCTTCACAGACATTAAACACAATACTGCTAATTAATGATTGGCTTGAGACCCAGGTAGGAGCATCCATTCTCAAGGGAGAAGACGGAGCCAGAAACAAATTATAAGACATTACTTCACTTAAAAAAACAAACATCCACCTTTTGGGGATGTAACAGTAAAGGACCACACTCTGAGAACTTTAAGCCTGATCGGCCGTAGCCAATCGGTTACTCAAAAATCCGAAAAGTGAGTGCAATATATCCCAACATGTGCTAACGCAACACTCTTCAGTGTAGAGGTTGTTGCTGCAGAAAGAAGACTCAAAGTTATTTTCCGCATCAGTGAGATGCTTACAAACAGTCAGAGGAAGAACGAAAGGTTTAAGAAGTGGTTTGAATGGAAATTGTTTTCTGCAACAGCATGCTGGTTGTTCAGTCAGGCTGTTATAAGAGAGAGGTTTTGGTGAGTGCTGGTTCCAGCGGATCTTTGGACTTGTACCTGCCTAGACGTTGTTTGAATTGTTGAAGGAGTGAACGTACCTGAAATAAATTTAAGGAGACATTATAAAGACTAAACATATCACAGCAAAGTTGCTGTGTTATATCCCTTTGAGCTTTCTGTCTGTCATGGAATATGCAGGTTTTAAAATTGTATTACTGTAATAGGTAGAGAAGACATACAGTTACTCATGTTTATAGCTTAAAATTAGTAAAAACCCTGTTTTACAGCGACTGTACAGATGCCTGAACTCTACAGACTTCAGTCCCCTATTTTAATGACGGTTGTTATGGAAACAAAGTTTGGTCTGACAGATGGGTTCGCGCCAATCAGGGTGCAGAGACCCACAAGGGACACTCATGGACTGAGACACTGCTGGGGATAGATAGCTGAACAATAAAACAATCACAATGGCCCATTCAAGGACATTCAAATTCATAAAATAAAAAGGGATTATAAATGCCACCATGCTGGCAGAAATGTCTCAATCTGTGATATATTTCCACCTGGGTAAAGATGTAAAAACCTAATGAAGTGGTAAATAATTAATCGTATCATTCCCGATACACAATAAGAAGTTTCAAACATAAAAACAACACAGTTTTTTGGTTATTATTTTGCATTGTTTGTTGTTAGTGAGATGTGCTAATTAGATGTAAATTTTAAAATATATTTTCACTAGTGGTATGTTGCACAGGAAAAATAACTGTATTTTTTGTTCAGTGTTATTGACTGTTGGGATTATGATTATTGATTAATTAATATTTATCAAGAATTATAATTAAAAATCATAATTTGAGAAAATTAATTTCTTAACCAAAAATCCTCATTTATGAATCGAAACCAGAGATGTCCTCTGGTGTCGTAATTGTGGCTCAAAGCCCTTGACAATTACAATTATTAAATTCTCAGTAATAGTTGATAGCTATTATTAGATGTCACTGTTTAATCAACCGTTTCCTCTGACACATGGGGAACTTTAACCTTATTTTGACTGACAAATCACTCTTGCACAAAATAAACACAAACGCCTTCTCTTTATCTACGTGAACATTTATTAATTCAACAGCCCTGATACAACTTGCTCTCGATTCAATAATCTTCACCTAATCAAACATGCAAAGTTCTACACAAAAGGGTAAAATATCTAACTAAACAAAATAAAAAAGCATTTCGTGTGTATGAAATCAAACTAGCAGTTATGGCAAAAATACAAGAGGAATATGGTGTTGAACGAAGCTTTGGGAGCGGCCCGCCAGAACTAGCTCAGTGTAACACACAGGGTCATAAACCCTCCCCCAAAGTTGTAAACTCAGTGGACAAAGGATCATACACTTTTCGGCGGCAAACCAGTAAAACCAGTAAAGTTGAAGACAAAGAAAATGGTGAATTTCACCATGAGGTTATTGTAGCAGTTCAGTGTTACAGCGCACCTGCGCCAGGTGTCCCACAGTAAAAACACAACTTGAAAAGCTCGTCGGCTTCAGAGTCCAGCGATCATCAACATTCAATAACACTTGGCGTGCAAATACACTTCGAACACATTAGACTATAAGTGGCGACTCTAAGTCGCCCTAAAATCCTACTCTATCCTGCCCAAGCTATTTCTAATAAAGAAATAAAAAAATAACGAAATTACTTGGTGGTGTTTCCTCTGGATCAGAGGAGAGGAGAGAGAAGGGGGGTAAGAGTTTCCACGCGTCCGTGGGCAACTCAGGAGATCGGTCTGTCTTCGTCCTTTTCGGCCTCCTTGGCAGAAAGGTGAAAAATATGACGGACCGTCACTAGTGGACTGAAACAAAACAAACAAGGAGGAAAAATTGCATCTCCTTGAAAACTCCGTGGTTGTTTTTTTTGGTTACGTGTTAAATCCACATCCTCGATCGGTAAAGTTGAAAACTCCAGGCCTTCCTATTCCCGGAGCCTCTTTTATGAGTTTTGTTCTCGTTGGCCAACGGGGAGAATGAATGAAAGTCGACGTGGGATTTTCTTCTCCAGAATGATGCGCTTCAGATGCCGGTAACCGCGTCTCGGTCCCAACTGAAAAAGCGCCTCATTAAAGGGCTCACCTTACTATATAGCCCACTGTGACGTCAGAACTGGGACGCCCCGCCCTATCAGCCGCGGTGCCCGCTGGGATTTGTTGTAGCGGACTATCCTGGGGTACAAAATGGCCGATAACGCCGGAAGGCCTGGGGGCGTCCAGCAACGTGCAAATGGTCCAATATTCAGCAAAACAAGGTCCAGCATGACTTTATTTAGTTAGATTATTTGCACACAAGAGGACAGTGTAGTGCCAGAAGCAACAGGTGTGGTTACCTTGTCTTCAGGTAGACAGACTGGTTTGATTAGAGTCACCCAGACACATGTTTGCATTTGTTTTGCTTCAGTTTGTTTGCTCAGTGTTTGGCAACCACAGAGATGCTTTTATGTTTACTTCATTTTTTTAAAATTATCAACAAGAATGGGAATTTAGTTGCTTAATTTTTACGTGTATTTTCCTTCTGCAAGAAGGAAAAACATTCGTTACAGTAGGATGGATTAACAATTTACATATATTAAAATCTTAAGTTAATGTAAGTAAATTAACGATTACTAAGATTATTAAATTTTCTTGCTAAAGCAGGGATTTTAAGTTAATTTTTGTACCTCGGTTTATTGTGGTCATTAAGCTTTAACTCACTAACCAGCCAAAGAAAATAAAAAGACAAAATCATCTTCTGTTGGATGCCTAGTTTAGGCAAAGACAAAATAACTAGGCAACTATACACTTGGATTTGTTGTTAAATGCAAACTCATAAATTAAAGAAAGAAACGAGTCAATAGATTTATCTGTTTTTTAGATACACAGTGTGTTTCTGCCACTTTAGACCATTCTGAGATTTATTGTTAAACTTTTCAAGAGCGGAGAAACAAAACAAAAACGCCAACGATGTGTTTCAAATGTTTCTTGTTGCCTATTAGCTGAGTTGCCTCTAAACTATATACATTTGGGCCACTTTAAATTCAGAAATGTGTCGTTATTTCTGACACTGTTGTTTGCACTGAGAATACTGATGTTCTGATTTTATTATGTTCTGTTTACTGTTGTAAGAAAATGCCCTAACAAGGGCCAATATGAGGTAAACAGGTCCTCATTATTTGGTACAGCTTGACGTTAGTCCAATATTTTGACCATTAAAATGTACTGGTTGGTGCCTGAGATTCTGCTGGAGATGGGTATTTAGGTTTGAACATTTGATCCCAGTAATGATGAAAAGGAGTTAGCAGCATTTTTTGATATGTGCATGTGGATACTGCTGCAGATGTTTCACCAGGTGTGTACGCTCTTGTGAGCCTTGATGGGTCGGTGTGTGGTCCCACTGGCATGTGAGATGACTGGGACCACCGGCTTGGGTCCCACAGATAACACACAGGAGAACAACCCCCTCGAGCTGCTCGACAGAAACCCTCTCAAGCTCTCTCAGTTTCACAATCCTTCCTACCTACGCACAACCCTATAACTCAGAGTGTTTGACTGTGACTCTTCCTTTGACTCTAGTTTGTTTAACTGGCAGAAACTCTTTCTGTTCTTGAAAATAAAACTCACATCACAGCTCGTAAATCCCCTCTGGATCGTTTGTCAGTCTTCATGGTGGTCAGACATTGAACCTGGCACAATGTTAACATTTGCTAAATGCCAGATTTTTTTTAACCCTTTAAATTCAGCAGTTTTCATACTGAATATTATTAGTGTTTGGTGCAGTTGCAACAGTATAACTTGGGTCAAACCTTTTGGCTGTCCTTTAAAAATATCTCTCAATAGTTTGCTGGAATTTTGACCCATTCCTCCAAACAAACTGGGCCAAGACAGGTCTGTAGGTTCCTTTACTTGAACAACTCTTTTCAGCTCTTCCCCAAATGTTTTTTATGGGACTGAGATGAGGCTTTATGATGGCCACTCCAAAATACTGACCTTTTTGTCGGTTTTTAACTAATTCCGTGTTCTGCTTTGGTTCATTTTCCATTTGGAAGACCCATTTATGTCTAAGTTTTATTTTCTAGGCTAATGTCAAAATGTTGCTTCAGTATTTCCACATATGGTTCACTCCCCATGATACCATATATATGTTTTAAAGTGCACTAGATGCTCCTGCAGCAATACACTCCACAACATGATGCTGCCACTTCCGTACATTAATGTTGGGATGGTGTTTTTTTGTAGGCTTGCAAGCTCTCCCCCTTTTCATCCAAATATATTGATGGTGAAAATGTCCAAACACTTCATTTTAGCTTTAACGTGTCAAAGTACAATGTCTATCAAAATTAAACTATTTATCTCTTAGCGCATTTGAAAACTGTAATCGGCCTTTTTCCTCTTCCTTGCTGAGTGGCATTTTAGCCCATGTCGGTACAGGACTCATGGATCATGACACCAGCTTCATCCGGCATCTTCAAAAATATGCTTGTCTTTGTTCTGAGGTGTCGGTGGTTGAAGAAGTTTGTCCTGTAACCGGTTGGGTTGTCGGTTTGAACCCTCGCTTTGTCTGTCTTAGCTGTTGTGTCCTTGGGAAACACACTTCACCCGCCTTGCCTGCTGATGGTAGTCAGTGTAGTCTGTGTATGAACGGGTGGATGACTGATTGTAGTGTAAAGCGCTTTGGGGTCCTTGGACTGGATATGGTGCTATACAAGTGCTGGCTATTTACCATAATATCCACATTTTGCACCACAACATTTTCATCTCTGGGATAAAACCCATCTCCCTCCTTAGCAGTATGATGGCTGGACATCCCACACTGTTTATACTTGCATGTGTGTCTGAACAGATGAAGGTGGCACCTTCAGGGACCAGGAAATTGTACCCAACGATGAACCAGATTTTTAAAGATCCACAACCTTCTTTCTGATATCTTGTCTGTTTCTTCAGTTTTTTCAAAGATCCTTATAGAGAAATGTGCATTTCTTTGTCTCTCCAAACTCCACTGCAGGTACTAAAATGAGTACTGAATAGTACTTTACAGAGTTCTACTTCACACTATCCAAAGCATACCTTTAACATACAAATAACACTGAACACTCGACAGATAAATACTAATATTTTCCTCAAGAGACGCTAAGTGCTGACATAAAAACGCTAATTAAAGCCTGTTTGGTTTGTTTCAGTTCTTGTATAAATAATGGGGCTTTTCACTGAATCTGGCACATCATCGTCTCACCTGACACACATGCAGACAGCACAAACACTGGCACAATATGGCCCTTTAGGAATCAATTACCACTCAGTATTCACATCTTTGTCATCTCAATGCTTTGACTGTGAATATGAATGCCTGTCCCACACTAAAGGTAGACACAAACACAAAGGATGTAAATCTGCTATGAAAACAGACGTAAAAGCTCATTTTTAAAACGCTAAATCTCACAAACCTGTCTCCAAACAACACAATAGTCTTAATTGCAATAATGGACACGCTTGTCTGATTCTTCTTCCCCGCTCACAGAGCTTACCTGTAGAGGTTATAGAACACCTGGATGCAGCATCCCTCTGAAGAGGAAAAATCGCTAAAAAGCAGCAGTAACTTCAGCTCTTCTCTGTGCAGATGCATAAAATGTTATCAAAGTCTTTTTTTTATTATCTGATAGTCCCAGAAACAGATGTGAGGCTGTCTCATTAACATCTGTGGATTTCATGTAGAATGTAAATATTTCTTTTAGTCAGTGATGGAAAAATAAAGAGTATTTGATTTTTCTCATTATCTGGAGGAAGGAGGAATAAACCAAAGGACTCACTGATTGTTGCAACATTTACCAATAAAAATCAGTTTTTCATTTAGCCTTCATAATTTATCTGAACAGTGTGCTAAAATAGCATCAGTTTGGCAAGCATTTGCATTTGACTGTTGTCATTTAAACCAGACATGCAGAATTGACTTCAAAAAGATTCTCAAAGTATTCTCAGCCAACCGGACCTTTTTTCTCTTCATTGCTTAACAGAATGAGCTCAGGTTTAAACACGGTATGGAAATGTCAGGATCTTGCAGGATTGCGATGAAAACAACAATGTACAAAACCAGATTCATTTCTCTTCTAAATTCTATGAAGCTTCAGCTAATTTTATGCATCACAAAGCAAGATTCATGATGAGAATAGCAGGCAAAGAACTCCTTATCATCTTCAAATCCAACAACGTTACCGACATGTTGCTCCAAAATGGTGTAAAACCGAAACACCTGAGACGATCAGTCTCCCATTGGGTTTTGTTTTACATTAGGAGAAGCTGAGACCAAACCCCCAACCTGCCAAGTGGTTTACTTTTTTCACTGCTACAGCTGGACAGTTTAACATCCTCTAAAACCTTTAAGACATGGTACTTACGTCCAGTTTCTGTATTGTTTAGTATGCATTAAGCTGTACAATGCACTTTTCTTATTGGAATGAATGAAAGTGACTTCATCAGCAATGTCTGTCCGTCGGCCTGTGTCCATGGTCTCCAGTGGTAACCACCTGCTGTTGTGTTGATGGGTGGTCACTGTCACCACCACTCCTTCCACATACTCCACAGAAACCATTAAGATACTGCGTCCCTTCAAACTATGAGGATAACGTCTGTGAAGCCCAGCTTCTGTCTCCAAGCACACCGCCCTCCGTGCATCCTTGTGATCGGCTTGTTCAGCTGAGCGGTCTTCTCAGCTGCTTGCCACACAATTTCTCCATTAAATGGCATCTATTATCTTCCAGACATCATAGACATCATTCCTTACCTCCATCAAAAACTGTAAAGAAAAATAGCATGAAGCCAAAAATAAATGTACTTTTCCTGGAGCAAGGCATGCTGCATTCTCAAATGCAAAAGAAACATTAAAGCAATAATAATGTACAATTAAGAGTATCTTTCAAAAAGCTGACTAAATTGTAAATGAACACCATGGTGACAAACAAGAGTATTGGTAGGTATGTTACTTCTTTCTGCAGGTGTTTTAGTGTTTTATCAAGATTCTTAAATGCCTTTTGTACTAGTCTGTGAACCTGGAGGCTCAGCACAAGTTTGCATGTGGAAAATCCAAATTGTTTAATTTAATGTTTATGTCAAAGCAAAATGGTAATAATTAAACTAAAAAGAAATTCCAAGTCACTTTTCAAGAGTTCAGATGTCCTGTTATGTTTGTAGGGCTTGAAGTCTTTTTTCAAGAAACAAGAAAACTAATTATTAAAATTAGAGATTTAAAGGAGGCTTCTTAATGCAAATGTTTGATAGAAAGCTTTTTTTCTTCAAAATAAATATAAAATATAGTTCATCAGACAAATATAATTAATCAAACCACAAGAAAAAAAAGGCACACAGTTAATCCCTACATTTAGCTTTTACTTAATTTGTTGTATCCAAGATATTAAAATCTTTAGAGATAAGAGATTTCAGCTAGGTGTCACCAGGGCACATGTTTTTGCCAGAATATTGAGCATGCTTAAACGATTGTGACCTGGCATAAGGTCTGTGTCTAAAATCAATTATTCATCTGGAAGGTAGAAGGAAGGCAGCCCATCTACTGAGAGGAGTAGTCCTTGTTGACTTATTGAGCTGCGGGACGTTCTGCTGCCTCATAATTATCCAGCTACGTCTGCTCTAGAACTTGGGCCTGTCAATAAAAAGTAAGGTCCCAAAGTCTGCTATTCACCAGAAAGAATTTCAAATGTGACTATCGGTTTAATCATTCAAATTTAAATAGCCAAAATGTGAACTAATAGATTTGAAAAAAGAATTTTACACTGGAGGAAAATGGGTTGAGGATGGATTTGTCAAAAAGAATAAATCCTGAATCCCTCATAATACATTATTCTCAACAAAGAGACCACGATAATGAATATTAAGATTTCAAGACTGATTTAGACATGATAAAGTCAAACATCCAAGAAGAGAAATTAACTGGAGCTATACTCCCTCCTAGAGGTTTAAATACGTACTGCAGGCCAAGCAGCCAGTCATCTAACATCTATACTGCATTGTCCTGAACTAACAGCTTGTTTAACTCAAACCTGTTTCATTAAAGGCCAGAAACAAAATATATTATAATTCAATGAGTCTGGTTCAAAATCTAAAATACAACCAAAGACACTTGAATAAAAATGTCTTTAAGTAAAGGGAACACTCAAATAACACATCCTAGATCTGAATGAATGAAATACAGGTCCTTCTCAAAATATTAGCATATTGTGATAAAGTTCATTATTTTCCATAATGTCATGATGAAAATTTAACATTCATATATTTTAGATTCATTGCACACTAACTGAAATATTTC
>JAHUTJ010058467.1:0-22686 GCA_036250325.1 Characodon lateralis
CTGGGGGTTTGAGAGAACAGAGCAGAGACACAAAGAGAACAAAGAAGCACTGATCCAGGAGTACTTTCTATGGGAAGGAAAAGTAAATGTTAATGGATGTAGCTCCTTTAGTCGTTTCACCTAGAAACGACTAAACCATTTCAGCTGTAATGTGTGTCTTAATAGTGACTGAAACAACTAACGTTCCTTCAGGGATATCACACACTAACAGGCCAGAGGAGGCCTCAATATTCATCCTTCTGTTATATCAAATTAATGGAGCTATTTACTCAAACAAATCAGCACTGGAAAGTCAGAGTAGATGAGTTGTTCAGGACAAATGTCAGAAAATACAACCTGAAATCAGAGCAATACCACATTCATGCAGGTTTCTGAATAAGGTTAACTTTATATTCAGGGACACTCAGGATGATCTATGAACCTGCTCCAGAGTGGCCTCTAATGCTGAAAAAACATTGCCTCTGATAAAACTTGATACAAGTTACTTATTGAGTTGCAGCTCTCTGCTTTCCAGCAGCAGTCTGAGGAACAATGTGATTAATTTAGATGATCTGCAGTTGAGCCGCTAGCATCTGGTAAACACAGACTGTATGACCAGATGATAAATTCACAAACACACAAACAAAGAAAAACCCAGCAAAATACAGAAAATTAAATCAAACTTAAATAACACAGGGGTTAATAGCAGCTATTGCCATGATCCTGGTGTTTGTGCATGTGTGAGTTCTCTCATGAACAGAGGGTCTCTGCAGAAGGATGTGGCTACATATCTGCAATTACACCCATCTGACTGCTAGGGGAATAAGGAGCTGTAGGACGATCATTCTTGATCAACTTTGTTGGTGGAGTTGAAGTCGCCGTACCTTGTTCAGTAGGATTCCTTCTACAAACTTTACTGAGACAGATCTCTTCTGACATCTGTTGCTGGTCCTTTGACTGGAGTTTGACTCCAGGGCTCTAAAGACTCACCTGCTCTGCATGACCGGTTTCACAGATGAGAGCAGGCGAGAGCTCATGCGACAGACTTGAAAGAGGCTTGAGAAGCTGCAGTGAAAGTTATGCTGCCAGCAACGTTGTTCAGCATGATCGGTTTGATGGTGGGTCAAGCATATCCATGGAGAGACGCACAGACCTCTAGAGGATGAACGATGACACCCTGACTGCCATTAGATATCAAGATGAAATCCATAGACCCATTGTTAGACCCTTCACTGGTGCACTGGGTCCTGGGTTTTTCCCTTTGCTTAAAAATGCCCGGCGTCATGTGACAAAAGTATACAGGCAGTTCCTGGAGGATGAAGGAATTGATAGCACTGACTGACCTTTATGCTCCCCAGACTTAAATCCAATAGAACATCTCTGGGACATCATGTTTAGGTCAATCCAACAGCATCACGTTGCACCCCAGACTGTCCAGGAACTCAATGATGCCCTGATCAGGATCTGGGAGGATCATCATCCATCATCTCATAAACACCATGTTGTCAGGCATGCATAGAAGTATGTGGAGGCCATATGAACTACTGACTCCCATTTTCAGTCATGCAATGACTTTTGAGCAAACTGGACTAGCATGCTTCAGACAGATTAAAATTTCAGTTTAAATTTCTTGGTTACTTTGGAATAAACCCTCTGTGAATTGATAGTTTTCATTGTCATCTAATGATGTGGCATCCTTTTGTTCCTAAAACATATTACCTATTCCAAATCAGTATGGATATCCAGCCTGATTTTCTTTTCAAGTTGAAATCTAATATGTTTTTAAAGTCTTCCTCTAATTTTATATAGCAATCACATATATATGTTACTACAAAGTAGTGAATTTAAAGCTCTGATCACAAATCTGACTGAACAAATTTTTTTCTTGTGGTATTGCAGATGAACTTGAATTTCTTGGTAGACGGTAATTTGGATATAGTTGAGGGCAGCATTTGAGAGTGCTGAACCTTGGTATCTAGTATCTCTTACTAGTTGCTGAAGGAAATGTTCTATTTTATGTGCCAAAAATAATAATTAAATAAAAATTAAAAAAAAGTTTTCTTCTCAAGCTCAGTTTAGACAAAGGACAACGTCGCCCCCTGGTGGTTAATAATGTTTACAATTTACACACCAAATTGACAAGATAAAGGATCGATCACATGTTTAAATATTATGTACATTTTTAGGTTGTGAAATCTTTAAGGACAACATGATGCAACACATCAGAGGAATAATATAGTAATAAAGAAGAAACTGTATCTTTGGATCATTGTAAAGACCTGCAACTTTCAACAGCAGATACAGTAACAGCTGTGCATATTATTGCCAGAAACTGGCAAAATTTAAACCTTTGTACTGGTGTACTGGTCCTCAACTCCAGTCCTGAGGAGGCCACTGGGTTGACACTGCATATTTTAACTTTGTGCGTGCTTCAACAAGCCAACAGATTAAAATGAAATGGATGATAAAGATCATGTTTAGATGTTGCCGAAAGAACTGCAATAACAACCTTATCCAGCAACTTGTGACTAAACTAATTCCACTAATGGCGCATCACTTCTGTTACTTGATTTCAGATATTTTGCCTTGCAAAACTTTTCATATCTCTTAAACCTTTTCACGTTTGGTCATGTTACAATTGCAAAATTCAATGTAGTTTTAGTCAGATTTCATGTGATAGGCCAACACAAAGAAGTGGAAAGTAATTGTAAAGTGGAAACAAATAATACATGGTGGTTTTAAAAAATCAATTTACAAACAAAATCTGAAAGTGTTTTTTTTTTTTTTTTTGTATTCACCCCTTTTACTCTGACACCTGTAAATAAAATTTGATAAAACCAACAGAAACTCAATTAGCCCACCTGTGTATAATGTAATCCATCCAGATGTCCAGTCAAGGCGTCTGAGCTTTAATAGTGAACAAACAGCATCAGGGAGAACAAGGAACACAGCAGACAGGTCAGGAAGAAAGTTGTGGAGATGTTTAAAGCAGTGTTGGGATAAAAGCCAATGTCCCTTGCTTTGAACAATTTACTGAGCACTTTTTAATCCACCATATGAAAATATTATTCCAGACTATAACACTAGAGGGCGCCATGGCAAAGGTAAACCTTGTTATTTGCTGCCATTAAAAGACCTAATTTTTTTATCAGTGAGTCTCCTTTCTAGAGACTGAGGTTCACATTTGATCTCAGGCATTTTTACATTTTCTAAAAAAACAATAGATGCTTTTTCTTACAGCCTCTCGTGGTTTGCTTTGTTCAGTTGTAGGCGGACATCTCCATGCTGAAACAAAGAAACAAAACAACACAGAGGGAGAGAGGAGCCTGTTCCTAGTATGTTCTTATCAAACATGAAATGTCAGCAGATAAAGGTAGTTGTAGGAAGAGATGCTGGGAAATTTTAATTGCCATTACATAATGCCGGTGCAGTAAACTAAGTGTTCAACTTTAAAAGCACTGGAATGCTGCTGGTGTAAACCAGATAATCAACATGGTTTTATATGTTTGCACAAAAAATATCAGGTAGCACGAGACTTCCGGATACGGCGGCAAAAGAGGAAGCAGCCTAGTTGGTGAGCTGTCAGCAAGGTAATTTTTTCCCCATTTTACCTGTGCAGAACGACAAGTTTACTTTGAGATCAATGGGGAAATGCAGACCAAAGCAACCAAACACCACAGAAAAGCAAAACTGTGATACGTTTTGCATTGAAATACGATTTCAGTACTATCTACTTATATTCCTGTGCTCCTGTATGCATTTCCTACAGCAACCGATATTTAAATAATATTTAACTGGCAGCTGGTAAAAAAGCTGTTACCAGGAGGTGGTCAAGGAAAGAACCTCCGGTGAAAAAAAAAAGAATGGATAAAATTATTAAAGGAAATACATAAAATGGAGAACTAAACATTTTCCTTGAACCTTAAAATGTAACAGTTAAGAAATGCTGGAAGAAATTGGAAAGGTATATTGAACACAGGAGCAGTATAACAGAGTATGTGTAATGTCTGAAACTAGATGTTAAGGTGCTGCTGACTCTGTGGCAGAAGGATGGAGTAGAAGGGCATGTGTGGGATGTCTCACTCCTTTAATGGTAACGATCTGACCTTGCACAAGATTTAGAAAACGTCTTCAAACCCATTCCATCGTTTAACGGACAGCTGCATTGTAGATACACTTTGAGTGGATAACTCTTCGAAAATGGGTTTCATCATTTTGGGGAACGCATTCATATTACTCATATGTCAAGGACAATTTGATCTTTACTGACTTACCTGGAGATTTTGATTTGCCAAAAGTTGAACCTATTTTTTGAACCTACTTTTAAATGTGTTGTGTGTATACTGTACTCTTTTTTGTTTTTCTCTCTATTTCTTTCCTGTATAGTTGTAAACTTCACTTAAAAAGCTATATAACAATAAAGTTATAAAAATATATATATATCAGATAACAGGTTCAACCTGTTTTTAATATAGGCCAGGTTGCCAGGGTTTATTTTCATGATGAATCACTGAACCAAGTTTCCTTTGTGTGTAAAAATGTTTATTCAGAGCCAGCTGGTGAGTGTGCATCTCAGTGGAAAAAAGAAAAACCGGGTTTCAATTCTTCTTGTTTCATTTATTCATGACTGCTCTGGCATGAGTTGCACTTTATGTATATACATCAAACTATATTTCCATGCACATATTTCATGTTATAATAATATCATACTAAAATTATTGTTTTAAGTATTGTTTGTGTTTTAGCTGCTATAAGTGCTATAATTTTTTTTTTTTCAAATTTTCATCTCAGGGTGTTTTTTTCCCTTTAAGAATTTCCTTAGGACTTAAGGTGTTTTTTGTCTCCTCCGAAGTGTTTAAAATGTTTGTCTGTGTCCTATATGTGCATTCTGAGCCGAGTGTCTCAACAAAAATTACATTATGGCTTCATAATGACAGTAAACCTTCTTGATTCTTCATTTACTGTCAACGATGCATTGGTGAAAGTGCCACTCTGACTTAGGAGGAGGCTGATCAAGAAGATCAGAGAAGTGGATAAAATGGAGAAAAACATGAAGTCAGGGAGCTAAAAGAGAAACAGCACAACAAGGAGTGAAGCCTGACCGCATAATTGAAAGAACAAATACAACTTAAATCTTTGGATTTAAATTTAAAGTTGGAAACCTTTTGACATGACCTCTCAGGATGGATGGATGGTGGATGACCAGGTTTCATGCTGTATCAGCAGACATAATAAGTTAGAAATAAGTCTCCATACTTGTACGTATGTCTCACAGAAAGGCACTAAACCTCAGTTATGACGTTCTACTGCCTTTCAGTCCATACACGTTGTCTTGTGAGCCCTCCTAACTTCATATGTGTTAGAGAATGGTTTCATAGAGAAGCCACAGTAGCACTGCCAGATTCATTGTGCAGTGATGTAAATGCAGGCAGTAACCCTGAAGGTAAAACTTCACTCTTCTACTCATTTAAAATTTGATGCAAAGATCAAGATACCCAGCAAAAACTGGATCAAAAATGAAGGCACTTCTCAGCAGGGACATCCGCCTCAAGGTGCTTTTCTGGACTTCTTTGATCACATCTTCAGTATGTGTTGTTCTTTAACAGATAGTCAATGTCGGCCCTGTTCTGAACACATGACATGACACATGACGCCTTTTTGCAAATCATTCTGTGTACCTCATCTGAAGGATCAAGTGGGTCACATGTTTTTCCTCCTTTACAGACCCTGAACTCCTTCAAAAAACAAATGAATATAATGTGGACACACATATACAACAGAGCATTTGAAAGGCTTTTCATTTTGTCGTCCTCCTATGCTTTCTAAGGATTTACAGTTGAGCTTGACATTGGATTAAAGTGTCAACTATCTTACAGCAAGACAGATGGTCAGCATGAGTTGTGCAATGCATATTTAAAATGTTACAAAATGAGGAAAGGATTAATCTTCTTAATAGAGGGGGCTGATGTTTAGAATGTATTTTGGGCCCAGATGACACATCATTCTGAATACACCATCCCCACAATGAAACATGGTAGTAGAAGCATCATGCTGCGGCAGTAAACTAGGTCTGAGCAGGTTTCTGTTTGTAAAAAAATATAAAAAAATGTGCAGCACTTCATCTTGGTCTACTATGTTAAATCCCAATAAAATACATAACAAATGTGCATGGGATGTTACAAAATATGAAAAAGTTCAAGGGACATTAAAACATGTGTAACTGCTTTCTTCATGTCCAGTAATAATAGTCAAATCTCAGTTTTCAAACTGCAGAATAGACGGCGCACCAACCATTTGATGAGCAAGTAATGCAACAGATAAGAGTAAGAGAAGCTGGTGCAGGTTGTCATCATGCAGAGAAGCAGCACAGAGTAGGTTTTCAGCGAAACTGCTGCAGAATAAAGACTTTCAGAGCGGATTAACTGCTGACTTCAAATCGGATGTTGGAAACTAAGAGAAAGCGGATGTTATAGGTGGTTTCTGGGAAAAGGCGCGCTTAGGGTGCAGCTGATGCTGTAACCGCTCATCTCCTTCCCTCTGAGGTGAGTTTACGTAAAGTGACCATAAGATTAAGGCCTGAAGGGGACTATCTGCCTCCTGTAGTTTAGTTCAGGGGATTAGTGGCACAACTCCAGGGTAACCTAAGTGATCCTGTGAGTGATGGGGAATATGATCCTGTAGCAGCAGGAGACGTATTCTGAAGGTATCACCTCATATATAACTCCCCATCTAAATCTGCAGGTTTTCAGTTGTCTCTTTTCACTGGTGACGACATGAAGCCTTCCGAATGTGAGAAAAATGAAGACATTCTGAAGTTAGGACAAATCAGAAAACACATTTTCTATTAGAAATGTGTGGATTCCCATGTGTTTTTGTTTCCGATGCAGATTACGTCCCCTGAACACATTCATAAAAAGGTTGCTGTTGTTTCCAAGAGGCTGACAACTCTACTGGGAGCACCCTGGCTCAGGCGCTAGAGATAAATCCCTTCTTCTGACCTGATCATCAGTCAGCTCAAACAGAACTGGTAAAGAATCTTCATCCTCCTTGTGATTTAGCTGTGTTGCTCAGTTCTAAGTTCATTGGTTCTCGTTCTGTTTTACACTCTGCTTCATTTCTCTGTGTGCATCTTTACTGGGAATAATTTGCCAACAGTGCCTTTCAAAAGGTGGGCGAAAATGTTCTCACACATTGTGAAGCCACAAATTTCACTGAATATTAATGTAATGTTTGGTGATCGGTCAACACAAAGCAAAGGATAATTGTGAAGTTCAAGAAAAATGTAACTTTTTATTTTATACATATAAAAATCTGAAGTGAAGCATACATTTGTTTTCCTTTGTAAACTACCTTGCTTGCAATTACTGCTGCAAACCTTCGAGGTTTGTCTCTACCCACTTTCATTAGACATTCAATTGGCAACAATTGAATGTCTAAGTCAGATTGGATATTGTCTGAACATCAGTTTTTACGTATTCCTTTTTTTCCCGAAGAATCCCCACAGCACAATACTGCCACCACCCTGTTTTACAACACAGTGTGTTGAGGGTACTTTGTAGTTAGATGATTTCTGGAGGTGTTTTTGCAGTGGATTTTCCCCCAGGTGTATCACAGTAAAGGGGGCTTAATAAAAAATGCTTGCCACTCACAAATTAAAATGTCCACTTGACAATATTTTACTACTTGTTTAATGGTCCATCAGATAAAAAACACAAATTGCATGTTAATTCTGTGGTTTATCAAATGAAAATTGCTAGGGCACGAGTTCCTTAGGAAGGCCCTGTGTTGCAAAACACAAACCAACTTAAAGCAAGAAAGCATGTTTCAGATTTAGACATTACTTGCATATAAGTAAAACAACAAACACACACACACACTTTGTTAAACAACCTTTATTGACACCCTCCCTCCAAAAGACAAATCCAAGTGTTGTCACTAAACGGTTGCCATTTACCAAGAACAAGAAAACGTCAATCCCTGCACAATCAAGACAAAAACAGCAGAGAAAAATGTTCACACTAATAAAAATATACCTCTGATAAACTTCATGTATATGACCTTTAACAGCTTATAATCAGGGCTCAAATCAGTAGCAGTGAAGAGCGGCATGAGCTGAACACGTGGAAGATGTTTCTCAGAGTGAGGTTTAAGCAGTACGTACGTTGCACCCGGGGAATGAAGGCCAACTTAGCTTCACATACCACAGGTTAGGGTTAGCTTGTATTTGGTGAGCATCGACAGACAATTCTTTGGCGTTTAGTTCAGACAGACAATTATATTTAAAAAAAAATATCGAGGTGGGCTTTCTACAGTGTTTTTTTTTCACGTATTTGCATATACAACGTGTTTTTGTAAAGACAGCTTACTTAAAGCACAGGTTGGAATATGCATGGGCTGAAAATTTTACATAGTTTTAATAAAACTCAGTTAATAAAAAAAAAAATTGCACTCTCCTCTTTAGGCACAGAAGCACCTGCCGTATCAGTAAAGCTTTCAGATGGTATGGGTCTGTCCTGTTGATGCTTGTATGGGTCTTGGGTGGGTTCAGCCTCATCAGATGTGCTCATTTTGTGCAGGTTTTGGGTTTCATGCAATACCCCAGAAGTAGCAAGAAATTCCTTTTAACAGCCATAACCAGGGACACATGCTGGAATGATGTCTCAACATATTGCAGAAAATAAAAGGAACCATCAGTGTGTGTCTAAATGTTTAATGTAACAGATCAGGCTTCTTACTTTATTAAGCAAAGAAAAAAACAAATATCAACCATACACATTTAACCCTTAACATCATAGCTTGCTTTGTATACAGCACTCAAAGTCTCATATAAAAAAGTTGAAGCTGTCAGAGGAGCAGACATGCTGAATTCTGATGGAAAAATGTCAACTTCTCCTGAATCTCCAGCAGCTTCTTTTTTTCGTTCATGGTGATGCAGACAAAATAACGGAGCAAAAAGAGGAAGGGGGGGGGCCTAAATTAAATGTGATGTCTTAGTCCAAACTGCAGCCCTCCCAGCTTCTCCAATCTGTAGATGTCTTCAGGGAGAAATGCAGCAACATCACAGTAACCCTCCTTCCATCAGGAGTCCGTGTGAAAAAGGACAGCAGCTCCATCATGATGGACAGCTGAGGTGGGAGGTTGCGTCAGAGTGAAGGCTAAAAGCAAGAAGGTATGTCTGTGTAGGGAGGGGAGAGAGAGGGAGGGGTGCGGGCGAGGGAGGCGTCGGTCACTCTTCATCCGAGCTGCTGTTCTCCAGGGAGTAAACCATAAAGGCCAGATCGGACCGGGCTGGTACCATTGGGTTGCCCGGCTTCACAATCTCGAAGCCCATGTAGTGGAACGTCTTGATGATGGCCACTGGGTGAGAAACAATGAAAGGGTCAGTGGAGACCATGGTTACTGAAAATCACTAAACCTTGGGGAATGAAATGGACTAGCTTCAAGAAATGTTTGTTTCTTTCCTCCCACATTTCTGTAACCATGGACCCATGAGCAAATTTTGTGCCGCCTAGTCACCGTAACTACCAACTCTGACCAGCTTCCTTGGCAGGTCTGAAAAACAAGGGATACCCACAGCATGATGCTGCCGCTATGTTTCCTCACCAGGATGTTGTGTTCTGGGTTGTGTGCAGTGTAGTTTCCCAGAAAACCAGAAGGAACCATGTGTCCTTTTACTTCTACTTCCCAATTATTTCTATTTGGTCTGTTAAATAAAAGCCAAATAAAAATACCAGCACTATAGCTAATCGACAAGAAATGTACCAATACTTAAAAATGACAAGAGCTTCTTACTTCGATCCTCTCTGATTTTATGGAACCACAGGAAAACGTAGTTGACCTTGAGCTTCTCCTCTGCAAACTCCAGCAGTGCAGTTAGCCTGAAGCAGAGACATGAAGACAGAAACAGATGAGTAAGTTGCAGAGTGAGAGAAAGAGGGCTGGTGATGACGTACAAAGTTGTTTTTTCCCTCCTTTTTACATAAGCGACGCAATTAACGCAGGGGCAGCAGCTGAACTGGCGGCTCAGGCTGTCAGACTGGCAGCGAGCCTGCAGCAGGCTGGGTTACTGGCAGAGGTTATGGCAAAACGCTCAGCCAGGAAACAAAAAGTTACCTGCCAGATTTAATTTATGCACCCACTGAAGCATCAACAGTTTCTAAAACTACTTAAATAGATATCTGTTAAACACCTAAAATAGAGCCAGTTTTGCAAAATGTTTTGAACATACCCCTCTTTGCTCCCTTCCACCAGCGAACCTGCTGGAATCTCCAGGAAGAGGCTGTCCCCTGAGAGCACCGTATCCCAGAAGGCCGAGTGGCGTTCACTCAGCTGGTAGTGGAAGCGGAGAAGAGAGGGGCTCCCGCTGACCGGAGAGGCCCGTGTCACTGTTAATCGGTCATCCTGTGTGCAGCGAGGGGAAGAGCAAATAGACAGGTTTAGGGTCCGAGCTTATCAAACCTTCTGAAACCAGATAAAGAAACAGCCTACAACAGCACAGTAAAATATATGAAGAAAAAAATGGCATGGTGAGTTTACACTTTACACAGAGTTGTCACTAGTGACACATTTCCAGTTGACTTTAACATTATTGTGAGCTCATACATCACTGGAAACTTTAAAGATCAAGCAATGGAATTGAAACATGCCGTTTTAATGCTGAACATCAAAGAGGAAGTGGTTCGCCAAATGCTATTTTTGATGAAAAGGCAGCGAGCCTTTTCAGCAGTTAAAATCATATACAGGGATAGGTATGTGGTGTAAGAGACCACTTCTGCCTTCTTTGTTTACCTAAAATGTTGAGAAACCCATATAAAAGCAACGTGACAGTGTGATGTCTGAATTTAATGAGTGAAACACAAATTTAGGTCTTTGTGTTCTGAGCTGGTTGGGGCAGAAAGGGCGGCACGCTCACCGACAGAGGAGGATGGTAATGACAGTTATGACTTATCTGTCTGATCCCAAATCTCTAATCCTCCACAGGATAGTCAGTCACATGTTCAACTTCACACACATCCGTGTTTTACTATCTTTATGAGGACTTTTCAGTTACTTCTATTGACTTCCATTCGTTTTCCTTGATTTCAATAGCCTAGCCCTGACCATAAACCCAACCCTAATCCTAACCAGTTCATGCCTCACCCTAACCATTACTCAATACATACCCTAGTCCTAAACCTAATCCCTGTCCCAAGAACGGAATTTGGAAAAGTGAGAACCAGGAAAATGTCCTCACTTTGTGGTAAAAATACCAAAAATGGTTCTCACTCAGCAGCAAATACAAGTACACACACACACCCACACACGGTCGGTGATTTCTTTTATAATGATAAAACTACTTCCTGGTTTAAAACAACCATGCCGAAACGAAACCTAGGTGTATGAGGAAGCAGATGCATTAAATCCTGGGCAGGTGTAGATGATGATGAAGATGAGGATGTAGAAAAGACATTTTGGCTTAAAAATTACTTTTTAAAATGAGAGTAAAGCTCATTACTAATATGTGCTCGTGTTGAGTGCAGTGAATCAGAAAAGTCCCTGAAGGATAATACACTCCTCACAATTATGACAATTACCACCTAAAGAGCTTAAAGTGGATCAGAGGAACACGTGCAAATTCATTACCCCTTAAAACAGTTTAGTTGTTAGAAAAAAACATTTAAATTGTGGCTTTAAACAGGCTGTGGGAGCAAGTCATTTCAGCCAACTTCCTTTTGATTTGCCAACTTCTGGAAGCCTCTAGTGTCTACTTGTGAAATCTCCCCATCATTCACATTATCATTTTAAAGTGATGAAACGCTGTAACTTTACATCAAGGACAAACTAATCTCCAGTTGTTTTACCTTGTGTATTAGCACGCCGGGAGAGTGATCCCTGACCGTCCCTCGCCCACCCGGGATCTTCAGCTGTGGGTGAGGGGCATCAGGAGCACCACAGAGGCCCTGGAGCCTGAGGGATAGAGCTGGGCATCAAGGCCCCCGCTAACCAGGAACTGCAAAAAACACAAAAGATCCACTTAGTGTTTCAGTTATCCCACAAAGCTATAAAATGCAATTTAACTCCAGATGTTCCTTTTCTGAGAAGCGTTAAATGCAGAACACTGAAACCCGTTTAAAAAATATACCAACATGTCTGAGCTCAGCGCTAAAAAGATAACGGTAGTAGAAAAAAAAAAAAAAAAAAAACGGGATACAACAATCATCCACCTCAAGATCTGAAGCACAATATTACATTGTAAGAATGAGACTTTAGAAATATTTTTCTGAAAACAAAGAACCAATTTTGTAATAAATTTCTGTTTGGTGCAGAACGATCCACTTCAGGTTTGATAAGTCTGAAAGTTCTTGATTTTAGACTAAAGATTAAATGTAGTAAGGTTCCCCAAGCCCCCCTGAAATATCTATTTAACGCTAAAAGGAAGCTACAAAACAAATGCTAAAGCTAGCAATGTTTCCATTTATTAGCACGCCCCCAGAGTATTCAAAATGTTACCACAGGTGGATTTAAAGACACAGAGCCTGACAACCCATCTTTATTAGTTGACTTTTATCATAACTGCACATCTCACAAACTACCTTAATTGAGCCTGAAATGTTGCATCCAACCAGCCCTTTACTGCACACACACAAAATCTGAGGACAACTGCAAATTTATATCATGAAGTTTTACCCTCAAGCTGAAATACTTTGGTTTCTAAACATATTCCTCTTTTTTGGTAGTTTATCCTTTACTGTGATGCTTTTGAAATCAGTTGGCAAAAATTTTGTCAAAATATAGACTTTATCTGTCATAAACAAATCACATCATAACCATTTAATTAAAAAAGGAAGCAAATATTTTATTCCAACTTTCTGGCCAACAGTAAAGATAGCACTTTACTTAGACAAGAAGTATTTTGATGATTTCTAATCACCTACAATTCTCAAGGAAATAAAAGCTCAGTTCTAGTCTGGATGTATTGGTTTTTAATTAAAAGTACCAACTGCACGGCCAAACAGGAAAGAACTACGTGCTTCAAGAGGCATATTGGCCTAGGATTTGCCAGGGACAAAAACACAAACAATACCGGACTTGCACATATTTATTCTAGCAGTAACGTTTTAAAGGAAATGCAGGAATCTAGTAATCCCAACACCGTTTTACCCCCTCTAAACCATTTTGACAGTCCTAAAGCAGCTTGTTGCCCGAGTGCAACATCAGTGTACTTGTCAAACTAATCAGCTGATGTGGGCCAAAGTGACCATATCGTCCTGGATTTCTTAATATTCGAGTTAGTTGAAAATTTAGGAAAGATTCATCATCCCTTGCAGTTAAACATGAGAATCTGCCAAGATATTTTTTTTTTAATTCAAAAGCAGCCCACTGACTCCTGTGTAAACTTTAGACCCAGTCTGGGTTATTTGTCGTCTATCGTTTCAAGTAGTTCTTATCAAACAAATCAGACTGCATTGTCGCAAAGACCAAAAATGGTGTAACATACACAAACTGTTAAATTATACGGAACAGGTTTCAGTCCACTGACTCTCACAGGCTGTTTATAAAGGAGCCAGCACACATAAAAGCCTATGATTTATTGTCACTGCATTCAGAGAGGTCCAAATGGCTCATGTATGCGGTGGGACACACATTTCATAAACAAGCACATGATCTGTAAACACCTCTGTAAATAGCTTTGCGAGGCTGTCGGAAACACGTCTGCGTTTCGAGTTTCAGAAGGTGGGAGAAAGTAGATGGGCTGGGAAATGACGCTGTGGGATCGTTTGTTTATAAAACTTTAGGTTTTAAGCAGCGCAAATACTCACCATGTTGTGGATTAAACTCTTCTCTGGGAGAGTCCCACACGTTCACTAAAAATAGCCATGTGTACACAAACTCGTGCAACAACAGGTAGGCAGACTTTTCCAAGTCACGTTCCACAGAGGAGCATCTCTACTTTCTGGGAGCTGGAGGGAGGTGTGGTTCCGTCTCCCTGCCGACCGGGGAGGAAACCTGGACGACCAGATTTGCACGGGTCGAGAAGGTGCACAGTGAAAAACAAGCCTTGGTGTTCCCAGTCTGTTGCAACACACATCGCCAGCACGCAGTCTTAATTTAGTCGTTCTCAAAGCAGGAACCAAGTTAAACCACAGCTTCGCTTTTTCTCCGTCAAGATCTTTAAAAGTATTTAACTTGCATGGTAAAAACTACTTTAGACTGATACAACCATGAGGGAGCATTGCACTTTCTGCAATGTTTTTAAAGCATACAAATACTGCATGTTCTCCAGAAAAATCCTTTTCAGCATCTTTCAGAAACGTGAACACCTTTGAACTTTTCCACATTTTCTCATGTTTCAAACTCAAGCCTGAACTGGAGCAAAAGTGATGGCTTGCGTTTGTAATCAGCCTTCCTTAGTCACTACTTTGCAAAACCCCCATTTGAAACAATTACAATTATGGTCTGTTGGGGGCTCTACCTGCTCACTGATCCATTTAAGTTTTGACACATCCGCAATTGTATTTGAAAACCTGTTAGAGGCTTCTCTTCCTTTATCTGAATCTTCACAAAAATGTTTAATTTTCGTTTTATTTGACGAGCACATTCTTACTTGTTTGCCATGTTCTCAATATGGCTTGTGGGAAACCCTAACCTGGAATTCTTATGACTGTTTTCCCACATCAAACACAACTTCCGTCTTTCCATTCTTGCATAAAGCCCCGATTAATAGTTGTGCTGGTGACAGACTCAACTTGAGCAGTGGATCTCGGCAGCTCCTCCAGAGTGGCCATGGACCTCTTGGCTGCTTCTCTGATTAATGCTTTCCATGTCTGTCCGTTTAGGTGGACAATCATGTCTTGTTTTGATTGGATTTGTGTCATACTCATTTTTAGACGATGGATTGAACATTGTTCTCATCCTCTTAACTTGGGATGTTGTTTCATGACTCAACCCTGTTTTAAACTTCTCTACAACTTTATCCTTGAAAACTCTGGTGTTATATGGTCTTTATGATGACGATGGTTCACTAATGTTGTCTAGCTAGCATGCCTTTGAGGCCTCGACAGAGCAGCTAAATTTACAATGAAATTAAATTACTAGTTAGCTAAAATGTGGAAAAGGTCAAGGGGAGTAAATATTTTTGGAAGGCAATGCAAATACTGTCAATTTGTACTCAACTAGAAAAGTGTGCAATGATGCATTCCTCTATGTCTAAAATGACCTGGAATGGAAACTTGGACAAAACTCTCAACAGCCAAGACCGAACTGAGATCACGGACACTAGAGACAAGAGGTACAACACAGATGGATGAAGCCATATGAGAGCTTGCCAAGATACGCAGACCCGCTTCTCTTGTTCCGTCTTTCCTTTCAGAGGTGAAGATGGTCCTTGATGGAAATGCCAGGTTGTTTTGAAAGGCAAAACTCTTGTACTCTGACATGTCAGCTGCACTCTTAGCAACGCTCCCATAGCATGAATACACTCCAGCCAGGGAGCTGAAGATATAGCCACCATCAGCCTTACGTATCTAAAGTGAGGCTCTACATGAAGAATGTGGGTTACATATTGAAGTCTGACTTACAGAGATACACACTGTACCAGCGTCAAGGCCAAGCACATTCACAAGCTGCATTAATATGCCAGTGAGGATTTGATCATCTGTCTGTTGGAGTTGAGACTGAGAGATGCCAAGTGCGTCACAGTCTTATTCTGTAGGGAGGGGTGAGGGATTTTTAAAGGACGGACGCTTCCAATGCTGGTCTGCTCTTCCTGAAGCTGCATATTTCTATGAACACAGATTCAGTTGGATTGTTTCAGCAGATGAATTTAGCGAGTAGGAGAGGTTGATAAATAAAAAAAATAAATAAAAAAAAACACATTGTGATGATCTGCAAAAGTACCAAGATGCACAAGACCAAACATACCTATATAATTAGCATTCCAGTCAAGGAAAAAAAAAAAAAAAAGATTAAACTAAAAACACATTTATGAACAAAAATGATTTGACCTGAAAGTGCTTTGGATTTAACACAAACAAAGGTGTTGTAAACAAGACCCTCTCCAATCCACGGACTGTGAGCCGGGCAGCGGGATGGAAACAGGAAGGGTACACATGCTCCGAAACCTGAGCACGGATGGACGTATTCCTGTCAAAACGTATGACTCTGACCCCTGGACCCACCTTGGCTGTGTTCGACTGGTCTGACACAAACAAGTCTACTGAAATACTGCATCCAAGCCAATCATCTCAAACCAAACAGGGTTTGGTCAAACCATACAGGGTCCTACAAATTTATTCATACCCCTTCAACCTTTTGTCCCATTTGAACTACGTAATGAAATGTGTCTTTTACAGCTTCTGGCAGTTTTAGCCATACCAAGTTAAACTGGTATGAAAACATCTGTGAAAAACTATTTTGAGATAAACACAATTCAAAATTGTTAGCATTAAATTTGGACTTTAAATGTAATTATTGCACAATATGTTTAAATTTAAGTCCTTCCATCACAGCTGTCTGTATGTTTCTAGATGCCAACTAGAGAGCTTCCACAAAAAACTAACAATGCAGGATTCTGAATATATGAAGATGCTCATTTAATCTCCTTGGCACCTTGGCAAGCAGCTAACTGGCTGTTGATCCCCAAACAGCACAGATAAGTCTGTGCGTCTGCTGCCTTTAAAGAGGATCCTCTGGAACCACACAGCATTCTGGGTTTGTACCGTTCTGCATGCATTTCAGCAGACTCCAACGGCACTTCAGACTGATCTTCAACCACATAGGTTAACAGCTCAGATTGACGACTCCAGAGTCACACGTCAGCTGAAACTGGTTGGCACGGTTTATGTTTCAGTCCCCTGATGGAAAATTCAATCCTGAATCTCCCAGCAACAACAGAAGAGCTCCATCTGTCAGTGAATTAGAGGGACACTTACTAGCACTCACGTAGCTGAGGATAGATCATTTATTGTGCCGGGTGGGTGAGGACCCCCCACCCCCAATCCCAGGACTCCTTCAACACACACATTTCACTGATAGTTGAAAGGTGAGCCATCAGAAACAATAGGGGTTATATAACCAGCCGATATAGGCCAGTGGCTGCCTTCAGCAGACAGGGTCACAGCAGCAGAGCTAATCTAGTCGCAGCATCAATTAATCTTCTCTCTGCTCCTCATTGCAGGTCAGGATATTAACTCATAGAGGACAAAAGTAAGACTTATGTCTTGGAATGCAAAGGCAAACAATAAAAAAATAACTGAGGCCAAAATTCAATTTTTTTATTCATTTTAAATAAACAATCATTTGTTTCCATAAGTAAAAATAGGCTTACAACAGAAATCAACAGAAACCCTGTAGGGCCTACAGCAGCGCACAACACCCCAGGGTTTGACTAATACAAGTTTAACATCACTACTAATGACTCGGTTCAATAGAGTAATTATACACCAAGTTTACAGTTGCAAAAACAATAGAGTCAGATTACAATCTATCCACTAGGTTGCACCACTAACATCTCTCAACTGAAGGGCTTGTGTGCAAAGTTGGGCAAGAAGAATGTCAGAACCAGGGATCTCAGACACAAACAAAACCAAAAATACCATTATTCTCTCAAACTAAATTTGCAATTCAACGATTAAGGGAAGTTCTGATTCTTATCATTCAAAACAGCTGGAGCAAACAAATGTTGGTCATTTGAAACCCGCAAAAAACTAAAACAGCTGGGGACTGAAATTGGACGATTTCAGCCACCATTGTTGACTCTGTTACTGAGTGGAAACTCAAAGTTAACCCTTTTCATCATCAGAGGCATTTCAAAATGAAGTTAAAGAAAGCACAGAGGTGTTTGGAGCAGTTTTAAAAGAATCCAAGAATATTTACTAGAACATGTCTGCAGGTTATTCCGGTTGACAGCCAAGAAGCACAATACTTCAGCAGATAACAGGATGAGGGAAGGAAGTAAAGGTGCTCACTTATTTGCTTTTGAGTTTTTAGTTTCGGTCTCTCATGGAACATCCAGGACTTAGAAATGCTGGCACACCTTTGGAAATTTCTAAAAGGTTAGGGTCTATTCTTTTCTGGGGAAACACATGGACTACTGCTGTTTACAGATACTAATGTACTAACCACTAATTGCTTATGTAAAATGTCAACTCTAATCATTTTGTCCTTTTTAAAACCCTGTTTTACAGCAACTGCTTTCGCACATCATGGCTTGTCTTCACCTCAGCACCCATTATAAATAATTAATGACCACTCAGAGCAGAAAGACTGAAAAGAAATATCGTCTTTTTATATATTTTTTTATCTTCTTGTAGTTCAAGATCATTTAGAATAATTAAAATTTGGAGCAGCAGCGAAAAGCTTTAGGAAAATTGGTGATAAAAACAAGTAAATTCTTATGGTCCGCCTCTACATCTGAGGGATTCTTTGTGTCCAGTTTCAGTATTAAGAACTTAGTTATTTTCTATATGTACTGCCGTCATGGCTACATTGGATACAAAGAAAAAACAAAAACAAAAAACTTTTAGCGGCCACATTTGTCCAATAACTGAACAGGCTACTCAAACAAAATAAAATATGCTGCTACTCAGAAAAATAGTGTCCTTTATTTAATACCAAGACTGCAGTATAAAAATGTAAGTTTTGATTGTATACTAGTGTTGCAGATTGTTAGTCAACAGAAAACAAAGGAAAGGTTGGGCTTGAGGGCAAGACAGGGAAGAGAAACCTAAGGAAAGCTGCTGGGTTGCCTGCTGCAGGTTCCATGTTATACAAAAAAGATGACTTCAACTCGCAGGTTCAGAGACCAAACTGCAACAGTCAGAGCTTTTTCTCAAGCTTTTTATTCATTTCCGCAGGTGAATGTTTAAAAGAAGATCCTTCCTCCTCAGAGCTAAACTGTCTTAACTAGCTTCTTGTTTGCGCACAGCGCCTCCAACTATTTGTCGATTTTTCGCCTCCCGTTTTTTTACGGACACTTTGCGAGCAACAAACAAGCTCAAGATTTTAACAATTTCCTTAAAAAGTTTATGCTAAAAAAAAAAAGAAAAAGTTGCCTCGGCCACAAAGTCACCATCAGCAGCTAACCCATCGACGTCTTTCCCACATAGTTCTGTGGACAAAAAGCGAACATGTTCCTACCTTTCCTCTGTGTTCAGCATGATAGCTTCGAGGAAACTCGGCTCTTTGGGTCCTTTTTGACGACCAGAACGGCTGCTGTTGAACAGGAAGTCCACAGATAGTTTAAACATCCACAAGTTGAAGCAAACCCTGGTGGTAGTGGCTGTGTCGCTTATTTACGTGAAGGACAAACCACCTTACATCACTCAGCTGTGTACCTCTGCAGCGCACGGCGCAGGCAGGAACCCAGGCTTTTAAAGCTGCAGCAAGGCATCATGGGTAATCCACCTCAGGCTGTTTTGTTTTTTGTTTCCAGAAAAGAAAACCAATAAAACGTACACAGTAAACGGTTCCTGTCATTGTAAATACTTCTTAACATTTACACATACATCTTTTAAATTTTTTTTTGTCTATATATTTTTATCTATATATATATATCTATATACATATAGATATAGATATAGATATATGGCCTGACAATCAGATTAGCTATTCTAGTGAGAATAGCTGGTTATCTCCAGTGGTCATTGGGCAGGAGGCAGGGTACAACCCTTTACAGGGCAACATAGAGGCAATCATGCATACACAATTTAGGGTAACCAATTAATATTCATGTTTTGGGACTGTGTGAGGAAGCCAGAGTACCTGGAGAGAACCAAAGCATGCATGGGGAGAACATGCAAACTCCATGCAGAAAGGCCTCAGGCTGGGATTTAAACCAAGGACCTTCTTGCTACAAGGCAACAGAGCTACAATTGGTGCAAACATGAAATCTTATACAATTTCCATTTTCAGAGAGAAATAAAACTTAATCAGCTAAAGATAATCCAAATTCATGTTCAATTCCCTTCAAAATGTTTCTTTAAGTACTTGCTTCTTTTCTCAGTCAGTAGTTAAACTTTTTTTCAATTCCTGTTGGTATTCTCTTAGACTATTCCCAGTTTGTCCGTTCAGCTAGGGTTATGTTTATTTGTTCCCACACTCATCCACAGCCACCATGTAATCAACTAGATTTTACTCACCTGCACCACCCACAAACTGCACCTGTTTCTCCTCCTATTTAAACTCCTGTCATCTCTTTGCTCACTGCTGGATTCTACTGTTTGTGTTCCTGTTTCCATGCCAGTTTCTATGCCTGCATCATATCCAGATCTAGTCATGCTATAAGTTTTTGTTTTCCTTTTTTTCCCTCATTGAAATCCTGTAATTTACCAATGCCGCTCCTGAGAGGTTGTCTGCGCCCTCAGATATTGATGTATAGTTTACACATTGGAGGATATCCTCAAAATGTACAATTCATACACAACTTTAGTAACATTTTTGATGGTATTCGTTTTTGAAACAACTCTGTATTTTGAACATTTGTCTGCAACTTCTTTTCCTGGATTATCTTGCAAAACAAGATTCTCTTCTTAAATCTGGTTTCTGTTAATACATGAAATCCCAAAACAAAAATGTATTAAAAATGGAATCCATTATCATTAAGTCTTCTTCTACCACCTAAAATATCTGTCTGCCTGTCTGTCCTTGACTGTGTTCAGCTTGGCTCTGACTCTCTGCTGGGATCCAAACATGGACCTGGTTATATAAGGAAGAATGAAAAAGAGTGCCAACACCAAACAGATTATTGGATTTGTAACAAGATAGCAGGCTGACTACTTGATCCTGTCATACACATCACGGTGTCTGTGTTGGAGGTTCGGCTTGCCTGGCTGAGCAAAGGCCATGGGGGGTCTTTACCACCTGCTGGCTTACGTAGAATGGCACTTTTGTGATGTAAGACTTGATTACACCTTCTGAGGGTGTCTAAATCACAGCACTAATAGTAGATTTTACAGAATTTTGATAAATTGACCACTACTTTAAACCTAAACATCACATCTATATAATAATGAGTTACAGAGCAGCTTCCACATCTTAGACAATTCAAAACAAGATCATGTGATTCATACCTGCCCTTTAATGTGAATGAGCTTCGCCAACATTAACAAAGGATAAAGCTCGTTAACACAATTTGCCTCTTCAATGCTTGTAATGAGAAGATGCACTGTACCATACAATTAGGTCAAGGGATCAGAAGAAGCCTAAAGTGAAAGCACTGATTGGATTTTTGAGGACGTATAGATGATCATTAAGCAGATGTGGCCATTAAAAATCTAAAACAGGTCTGTTTATATTGATTTTTGCACAGCTATGTCCATCAACAACACAGGCACTTCCTGAGTGTTTCCAATGTTCCACTGAGTGTTTTATTGAAATGGCGCAATTTGTATGAGGCAATCCTGAAATGGCAACATTTTAAAACTAAGCATTTGCAATTTTTGATATATTGCTTATTTTCTAAAAGGGAAAACAGTTACAGAAGCTCCATCCAATAGTTTAAGCCCTCGGGAGCTCCTTAGGACTTAACTGCTCTCAGACAGGTTAATTAAAAAGCCCAAATTCTCAAAACATCTTTGACTTCTAAAATTATGATGGAAAAACCAGCAACAATACCTTCTCTAAAAAAACAACCCAGTGCTTCAGAAAAGCACTGGACCTTTCACATCTTGTCATACCCATAACTACAAACTTCAATGTATTTTATTGGGATTTTGAGTTATAGACCAACCTGAGGGAGTGCATAATTATGAAATGGAAGAGAATTTCTCTGTAAGTAAAAATCTAAAAAGTGTGGAGTGTTATTAATCAGCCCCCTCAACTCTGGTACCCCTTAATAAAATCCAGAACAATATAAGTGGTAAATAGCGTTCACCTGTGTATAACTTTTTACAATGAATCCAGCTGTCCTGTGAAGGCCTTGAACGTTTGCTTGACAACATTAGTGAAGAAGGTTTGAAGTTTGTAAGGCATTTTATATCTGTGCATTTTCCTCTCCTATTCAAAGTGAGTGTGGCTTTGTTGAGATACAGCACCTTCTGCACAGTAAATCTTAACCTCATAGATAGTAGATTTAATATTAAATCTACAAATGCAAATGTTTCATTTAGTGGTCACATGTTCCCACACTGCAGCCTGCAGGACTCAATTTTATGGTGAAATCAATATGAATTATCTAGCTTCTGAACAACAGAAAGATACTGCTTCCATCTGCACATAGAAAACATCAGAACTGGGTCACTAGCTTGATATAATGAACCCTCTTCAGGTTTCAAACACTTGGATTTAGCTCTCTGTGTACAGTGAGGAAGAAAGGGAAGGCCAAGGCTCGTATATCATGGGGGCATTTTTGCATACACAGGTAATGGTAATAAACAATCATAATATAATGTCATGGTTTTTCTTGATATTGGACCCCAGAATGCGGACGAGCAGGCAGCCGTGATGGCAAGTGAAAAAAAAGGTTTAATTACGAAAAACTCACACTCAGCAGGAGGCTGGAACAAAACAAACGGGCAAGCAAGACAGGCATGGCATGATAAAACAAAACAAAAAAAAAAACAAGACATGAGCATAAATGTGTCCGCGACGACTAACAGAACAGGTGTGAATACAGGTCCTTCTCAAAATATTAGCATATTGTGATAAAGTTCATTATTTTCCATAATGTCATGATGAAAATTTAACATTCATATATTTTAGATTCATTGCACACTAACTGAAATATTTCAG
>JAHUTJ010058468.1:0-22679 GCA_036250325.1 Characodon lateralis
TGTCAGACTGATTATAACCATTGGAAAAGAGAAGGGGTCATACAGGTAGCAGAAATGGAGGGTGTGTTTGCACCTCAACCATAACTGAGCCGGTTTAGGCTAAACCTGACTCCCCCTTACTCCATCCGACAGGGAGGGAAGATGAAGATGAACATTGGTCCTCTTCCAGCTTTTGTCACAGTTTAATTATTTTTAATAATTCCAGTAAATGTAGATATGAGCATGTTTAGGCAAGTTTACTAGATCAGTAAACATTGGCATTGCTTAAATGTCATGCTTTTTCAACTGTACAATTTTGCAAATGTTTTTATGTTTCACTTCATATTTGAACTCCAGGAACAGGAGGGAATCAAAAGGTTGTATTTTTCAATATTTAATATTTTCATTTGCCGGTGCAATAAGGATGAATTTAATGTAAGAGGGTTTTTTTACACATCTTTCTATAGCCACATCATTTGCTTTAGTTGAATGTATTAAATTAGTGTCAACATATTCTCTTTGCTAAATGCTCTTTTTTGGCTCAATGGGAGGCAAAGTGGAAAAAAGTGGAACATTTGCGAGTTCTGCTGTGGGCAAGCTCAATTAGCTTCGTAACGCAAATTTAATTTACAAAAATGTCACCCAGGAGTAAAAGATAAGAATTAGCTTGTGGAGAAAGATCCCTGAAACAACTGGTCTGATGCTGATTTTCTCTACCAAATTATACACATCTCTTGATTAGATGTAGTTTTATGCAAAGGAGCTAAACTTTCAAACGCTAAACGAGATGCAGCTGATATACTAACAAAAGTGGGAGGATAAAAACGCTTTTGTTTTCTAATTTTGATGATAATCACAAATTTGTATTTCAGACCTAATAAACCAAGAAAAATAATAACCACTACATCATTTAGGCTGATTAGTGCATTAGCCTTGAATTTCAGCTGTAAGCTTAGCCAGATTGTATTTTTTTACCTTGAGAGCAAGACGTATAAATTGTGTGGCTAAATATTGAGTTGCCTTTTATGTTTTATGTATCTGATGTACTATATAACATAGAAAACCCGAGTCTTCATCTTCAAAGGAATTCTTTCAGCCGACAGGCATCATAAAGAAGATTCACAATAATAGCTTTCCATCAAGCTGGCAGTGAATTCTTGTTGTCATATCTACAACTATCCATTAAACACCTGCTCGCAGCAGTATTCTTAACCTCTGCTCGCTTATACAGGCAACAATGCTCCCCCTCCGTCAACATTTAGCACAACAATTCTGCTCTGTCACCTGTGATAGATGCATATGTATAAAATGCAATCTTGGCATCCAAACAATAGGCAAGGCAGTACAGTTAAGTATTTCTCCTGAGGAGTCTAAAACTATGCTGTCTCTCAAGGACACTGCAGAGCCAGCATATTAACAAAAAAAGGAGAAAAAAAACAGAGAGGCTAAAATGGAAAGGTGAGCAGGAAATTGCAGAGCATCCCGTTTTGCACCCCAGCTGTTTACACAGTGCCGCAGAGGCTGTAAATTTTAAGGAGCTAAATTGTATTGGGCATCATCTCCGGCACCTATCATTCTGGAAATGACCTCTCTTTTCCCGGTCTCTGGGGAATAGCGTACAGACCATTCTGGAGATCCCTTTGGACCATCACTTTAGTGGTGGCACTTAGAAGGCCCTATAAAAAAAAAAAAAAAAGTAAAATATGCTCTGCTATATATAAAACAGACGAGACTGGATTGGATGTTTGCGTCAGCTGAGATATAACATTTGCCTCACATTGACCCTATTGTGCATAATCAGAACCTTTGGGCTTTAATGTCAGCAGAAAAAATTATTGAACCCCTGAATTTGTGCTTAAGATACCATTTCACTTTTTCAGATAGACAGTACATGGAGAGATAATAATTCTAAGTGATGTACGCTTTGTATGCTAACACTTTGGCAAATTGCATTAGCTTTATTTGTTTTGTTTTTTGTTTTGTTTTTTACAATTTATTAGAATTATAAATAAAATCTTAAATTGTTATCTATTTAGGGCTTTTTAATTTAGATTCCCGCGTCTCTTGAATAAATTGTGGATACATTGACAGAAGTGTTAACCACCAGCCATCAATCAAAGCTGCTAGCTTGCATGCATCTTTCCCTCCATTATTATGTTTTTAATTCAAAATTCTGCAATATCCCTATGCTGTACCAGGTGGCCATGGTTTTGACATTAATCACATAAAAATAGAAAAAATAAATTAAAAAAAAGAGAAGATCTTTTGTTTGCTCCTTAATCCATTGTGTACCCAAAAACAAACCATTTTGTACAAATGCAATTAACAATTGCATATTAATAATGTTTTTTTCTGTCAGTCAAGTATTTTTGAAGAACGGAAAGAGTAATAAAACAGCATAAATGTTATCAATTGTGTATAATATTGTCTGGAAACTTCCTTTAGGTCTGCTTTTAGGTTGAACTTACTTGGACTGCCAGACTTGGGCATGTTGGCCCAAGTCTGGTGTTGTAGAAGTTGAAATGAAATATCATATGTCCAGATATGTTGGGGAAAAACATAGGCCATGGTAGGATGTTGTATTTTTCACAATATATTCACATATAAACATATAACATATAGTTCATTAATGCAAAGCAGTTTTTTCCCCAAACTATAAAATACAAGTTCTTCATTCGCTTTCTGACCTTACAGACACTAAGTCAAAAATTGGAAAACTGATAAATCTTAGATTTTTCTAAGTGGCTTGAAAATCCAAATAGTAAAAATGTAGCTCACATTTTAAAGTAAGTTATAAAAATTATTTTGATAAGATGGCTCGTCCTACCCAGAGCCAATCTGCCATGTTGCTCCGTCAGTATATCTTTTGATTGTTAATTCTTCACAAGGTCACATAGGAGATCTGGGCCTTCTTCATAATGGCTAATTATCCTTGCACCATCTTTTATTGAATCTGACACTTTGAAGGGCTTTCTGTTGGACCCGTTCCGCCTTCTTAATAGTATTGGTTTTTTCACCGATCATATCGGGGCCTTGCATTTAAAAGAAAGAAAAAAAAAAAACACGATGTTGCCAGCATTTTATTCCATCATCTTCCCATTAACCTCACGGGCCCTCCTCTTTTATTTTTGTCCAAAGCTTTTCTGGGGCTGGCAAGGTTGGTAACTGTAAACACACATCTTCTGGCTCGGCAATTATCAAAGGGGGCAGAGTGGGAGAAGAATTGATCCACCGGCTCGCAGTACAGTAAACAAAGCCTCTCTGTCCCATGTGTGCCGAGCAATTATGGCGTGCTAGAAGTAGCAGGTTTTGCATGAGCTATAAAAAGACAAAACAGTTGGAGCAGAAAGGTGTCAAAAAACTTAACTTTAATGATGTGCTGCAGTTATTTTTAATATTTTAATTTTGCTTTTAATCTTTTGCACATCCTTGGTTTTGTCACAGAAGTGGGTCAGTCATGTCTCTTTTCAGGGATAATATCATCCGCAGGTGTCGAACGAATAGGTTTTCAAAGAAAACTAAACGTTTTTGCCAATTCCCTCTTCGCCCTCCGTTTTTCCGTGAGCTTATTTGTCACATTTGTCTCCCAGATCCACCATCTATGTCATTGCATTGTCTTTTGCCCCTCTGCTGAAGCTATTTATGCAATATTTGATTTAGATTGCGATACCCGATGTCCCTGGGCGCCCAGCAGAGACGGATATATAAATAGCATTTAGGAAAATAAATTGATCTTTGATGCTTGTCCTTCAGGGGGAGATTATGTGACATTGGTTACTGTCAACAGTCTGGTCTATTTCTATTTTAGCTGAACGCCATGGGTGAAAGCACTCATGAGGTACGTTGGAATCGAAACGAAATGGGCTATTACCCTTCAATATGATTTTTCTGAGGCGATGGAAATGAAAAGAGGTCTCTCATTTGTGCTGCACTGATCTGGTTATAGCTCTGATGCACATAGTCAGAGAGAACCTGTGAGGTTAACATTTATCAATTGTTAAATATGTTTTGAAGTAAAGTGGTGAAAATGACAGCCAAGGAAAAAAAAACCATTATATTTTATTAATGAAGATAATCACATAGTTGGGAGAAATAAGGAAAGAGGAAATTAGTGTTGGAAAAAATGGACTTCCAGACTTTTATCTCTATCCTAATGTCTAAATGTTATATACTTCCTTCTGTCCTTCCTTTTTTTGTTTCTCCCTTCTTCTCTGTATTCTCCTAGTCTTCCTTTGAATACTTACTTCCTTTCCTCGTTGTGTTTTTCTTGTCCATGTCAGCCCTTGCAGACATCCTTCACTCCTTCATTTTTGTGTCCCACCTTTCTTTTCTGTCCTCCTTTCATTGATTCTGTTACAATTCTGTCTTTTGTGCTTCCTTGTGTCTTTGTGCTATCCTTCCCTTCTCAGTTCCTTATGTCCTTCCTTCCTTGTTCCTAGTTTTTCTTCTTTCATTCCCTTCTTGTTTTCCATCTTTCCCCCTCTCTTATATTCTCCCTTCCTTTCATTTAAAAGCTTTCTTCCCTTCCTTATATTTTTCTCCTCCATTCTATCTTTTCAGTCTTTGTTGTGTTCGACTTCCATTCCTTCCTTCCTTCCGTGTGTCCTCCTTCTTCTTTCTGCCCTTGTGCCCTTTCTTTCATTGTTTTCTTCCCTGTTTCCTACCCACCCACCATCCTTTTTTCTTAGTTGTCCTTTCTTTCTTTTCTTACATTTACTCCTTACTTTCATGCTTTCTTCCTTGAATCATCTTTCCTAACTGGGTTGTGTCCTAACTCCTTTGTTCTTGTCTTCCTGTATTGCTTCATTTCTGTCTCTCCTATCTTCCTTACCTTTTCCCACCATTTTTTAGAGGCCTAACTTTCTTCCTGCTTTCTTTCCTGTTTCAGTTTTTTTCAGGTTCCATTAGTGTCTGCCCATTTTAGACCTGTCAACCATAAATGTATGGTAAACCTGATTATTTTTTATTCTAAGACGAATGTAAATGACTGAGAATTCTAGAAGTTGTGTTTGAACAAGTCTGAATATGTAGAAACCCTGTATAATGCGCTGTCAAAATTCCCGGTGCAGTTTTCACATTTACAGGATGATGGAATCTGAACTCATCGCAGAATCTTGACATATGAACGCATAAGAAGAAATCTCTATATAAGCCCTATCTGATCCCCAACTCCTCTCTGCTTCCCAGCTACACATGAGTAATAGAGATCATCTCCCCAGAAGATCACCGTCAGCAGAAAGGCATCACAAGGAGCGCAGAAATTTCAATTATCAATATGCCATTTAATACATCGCCACCAGGCCAAACAGCCTGGCGTCTTGACAGGCCGAGATGGAGAATGTTATTTCTTAAACGCATCAGCAGGATAGCTGCAATTTGGCTTTGTAGTTCGGTGGGGTTCTAAGCGGCCTCCATCCATCACGTCGTACTTTAAACCTTTGCTTTCGCATGGCTAGTCGAACTGGAGCGCTCGCAGGATGATTACCAATGCTCAGTGCCCCTCTGAGAGCTGTGTTTGATTCCTGTGATCTTGAAGTAAGAACCACTTTCTTGGAAATGACAGCATGAATGCCTTTGATTTCTCGTCAGGATATGGACGTCAGGGCACTGTTATGATTCTGCTTGGACTGTACCTTGGCTTTGAAAGAAACACTAATCCACAATTTGATGTGTTGTTTAATCTTCACTCACCAGGTATTGATTCTTAGCTGAACCAAGAAAACCGGTACTTTTTAAGTGGCCTTTTCATCTCCTTCTGCCATTTTTGTGCTGCAGCTTTCAATGTTCCCTACCACATGGGGAAACAACAACTCTCAATCAATTGGCAGAAGATGACAAATATTGATATGTTTTCTATGATCTTATAGGTAAATCAGGCTTGCTCAGTTATATTCTTTTCTAATGGGTAGGTTCCTGCATCTTGCAACTTAATACCCTGTCATACATTTGCAAGAGTTGCTTCAAGGACTTAAGATCTCTTGAAAATTATTAAGGTAAATAATACCAGTTTTAGGCCTATTTTGTAACAAAAACACTGCCAATCAAAAAGAAGATCTCACATTTGCCTAAAAACATTCTGATGACCCCTTGAAAGTTTAGTGAAAGTAACTTTTATTTATGGAAAATGTGCTGGCAGATTTTTTTCGTAATTTGTGTTAGGATTTTAACTTTTGTGCTGTGCCAGAACTATACACCCCATGATGCAGGGAAGCAAAAAGCAAGTCGAACAGTTGATGAGCACCATACTGAAAGCTGTCAGCGCTGGTTTTCACCTCGGAACTCTCCCATGGATGCCATTTTTTAACAGTCTCTCTTGGTTATTCTTGTGACCTCCTGGATGAATCGTTTATGTGCTCTTGGATTAATTATACTAAGCCTGCTACTCCTTTGAAGGTTTACCACTGTTCCTTGTTATTTCCATCAGTGGAACATATCTCTCACTCTGGTTTGCTGGACTCCCAAAGTCAGAAATGGCTTTGGTAACACTCTCCAGACTTATTGAAATCAGAATTGTCTATGTAATCTGTTCATCATCTTAAATTTCCCTACGTTGGGGGCTTGATGTGTTGGTTTTCTGTTTAGGTAACTTGATTGATTGTACAGACCTGACAGTAAACGCGCCCTGGTGTGATTTAACAAGAGGAGCAAATACTTTTTCACATAGGGCCAGGTTGTTTTCACTGAAAATTTAAATAATAACTTGAAAAGCGATTTTTTTATTTTTATTTCCTAAGGTAATTTTTGTTGAATACTAGCGTTGTTTAATGATGTTAAATGTTTAAGTGTGATAAAAGTGCACAAATGAAAGAGATGTGTCTGTTTTTCACACCTTTGTATGTAACGGCACTACACTTTTGAATCTTGTGCGCTTATTTCTTCACATTTAGTACCAAATTTTGCCCATTTTTCTATGCAAAACAGCACAAACATAGTCAGATTGGATGGAGAGCATCTGTAAAAACATTTTTGACATGGTCATTTCTAAACATAAATAACATTGGCATTGTAGCTCTGCATGTTTTGGGTCGTTCTCCTGCTGCAAGGTGAACTTCCACCCCATTCTCAAGTCTTTCTCAGCCTGTAACAGGCTTCCTTCCAGGATTGTTGTGTATTTTGCTGCATCTATTCTTGCATCAACTCTGACCAGCTTCTCTGTCGCTGCTGAAGAAAAGCCGGCCCACAGCATGACGGTGCCACCGCTTGGGGAATTTAGAGTGGCCAATTAACCTTGGCATGTATGATATTAGACTGTGGGAGGAAGCCAGAATACCTGGTAGAAATTTAGTACAGCAAAGCAAGTTTACAAAATGCAAGTGCTCCATTAATACTGCAATTTGAACATATAAAAACAACAGCAGCTAGCATGTTTTAGAGCCTGGCTGCAGCTGCAGACATTATGGTGATAAGTGAAACAGCAAGCAGTTGCGCTCAATAAAATATATAAATACTTTAGGCTGAAAGGTGCCTCAAAACACTTTGGCTTGATGTGTGGTGCTGCATCTGTAGAACCCTGAAAGGGCCTCCCTCTTAACATCTTGATTAGCAGAAGGTATCCTTTAAGAATAAGGAAGGAGAAAAACACCATAGCTGCCAAGGGAAGAAAAGGTGTAGAGGAAGAGAAGGGCTTTGTGTGCACATCTGAGTGTGTGTGTGTGTGTGTGTGTGTGTGTGTGTGTGTGTGTGTGTGTGTGTGTGTGTGTGTGTGTGTGTGTGTGTGTGTGTGTGTGTGTGTGTGTGTGTTGACAGGCAGATGGACAGGTGCTTGTATTCATGTGTCTGAACCTGCCTGTCAGCTGTCTGCTATTCTGGTTGGAGTGTGTAGCTTTGTGTGTGTGTCTGTTGATGTAGACTGTCACCACATAGTGATCATGGTTCCATCTTGAGACTTAAGCCGCCACCATTTTGCAGGCAGAGGATTCAAGCAACCAGCGTTCCAGTGGAAACTTTGAATATTGCACGATTGTGTAACAAAAGCACACAGTTTGTACCTCTTAAATCTGTAATTCATTGCTGTTACTTGCTGTGACAGTTAAACAACTACTGAAAAAATGACAGATCTATAAAAAACTGGTGATGAGTAATAATATAAATATTCAAGATGAGAATGCGGGGAATTTCTGTGCCCAGTCTTATGGTGATTCACCACTCACTTTGGAGACATTTATCTTTAGGTTAAAATTTTAAAACATGCTGCTGTTTGTCATGAAGTCGGACAATCTCAGCTGTAAGCATTCACAATCTAGGAAATATGGATGCATGTGGGTTGTACCATTTAAGACTTTCTAAGTCTATTTTTATGGGGCTAAAAGGCCTGAGAAAAAGGTCTTCTAAAGGTCTTCTTTTTTATTACAACTTTTAAAAATCATGTCGCACCGCACAGTGCACCACATGTCAACTCATAACTTCATTTTATGCCTATGCATTGGAATTTCTTCTTTCCCAACTTCTATTTTGTACCTGTAAACAAACCATTTTGGGCTTATCTACTTAAACCATGGGTTTATTTTTGTTAGGCATTATCTTGAATATATTGAAATAAAAATACACAACTCTCATGTTCATGCAATTGTATATTGTTGTCTAAACACTGTTTTTCTTATCTAATTATCAACATAGTCCTAAACCTTGTGGAAGGTGTTTACGGAATAGTTAGGTGCATCCATCAACAAATTGCCCTAAGAATAAGATGTAATCAAAGTTTATGTACATGTAAAAGTAGACAGGACAGACAAATCCTTCTGGCATTATAGTATATATATATATACTGTATGTATGTGTGTATGTATTTATGTGTGCGCATGTCTGTATAATATTGTGTGGATCAATCCATGATGGGTCACCAACATCTTGTGGACATTCGCCCTTGTGTAGACATTTTGCCTGGTCCACACAGGGGGAAATGGGTTATGTGAGTTAATGCTTAGGTTTAGTACTAAGGTAGGTATGAAGTGATACTGTATGTATGTATGTATCCTAACATAAAAGGTTCCAAATAAGCCTTGCATGCTCTTAGTTCCAACTCATTGCCTCTCCAATTATCACCTATTTTATTTCCGTACAACTTGTTTTGATTGTCACTTCTAACTGGGCTTGCCTCTACGCCTCGGATGCAGCAGTGTACCAACTTTGTCCCGAAGGCTAATCATCTGCCCTGCCTGTTCATACAATTACCCAAGTCACTACAATATTCAGTCACTTATCCCTTGATCCAATATTTATGAATATCTGGCACACCAGAGGTTCTTAAATTAACGGACTCATAAAAATAGAATGAGATGTGGTTACCATTTTATATCCTCTTTTGGCATTGATCTTTCACTGGAGAGAAAAGGGAATGCATACATGCATTTTTAAAGAAGTCTTGAGATGTGACTGTAGCAAGAATGAGGGATAATAGTCTCTAGACAATTTTAGATCAAAAACAATTATGAAGGTTAAAATTCCCTACTGCTAAACTAACGTTTTTGAGGTTGGACACATTGAGCATTACATGAAGCAGAACTGGTCTAGATTTTGATTTATTCCAGCCTAAGTTGGAGCTTGTAAATTAATTATGTCCAGAACCCAAATCCAAAGCAGACGGTCATCAAATTGCATATAAAGGCAGGCAGATAATTAAATAGCAAAACATCCCATATTTAAGAACAATGTCACTAAATTGTAGAGAAAATCTTGCAAAAACTGTCAAATTACACAGACAGTCCAGAAAGCTGCAATAACCAATACAATCTCTCTGTCACTGTTCTGAATGTTATGGTAATGATTGGAAACACCTTTGAGTTGAGGGAATACCCTTATTTATAAGATCGCACCAAGATTAAAAAAGAAATCCACAATTCTCCACTTTTATTGCTGATTTCTTAGAACTGAAATTAAACCCAAAACTCAACCTGGTTTAATTGCACAACCCATGCTCTTAACCCTTATTTTTAATATAATCACTGAACTGGCTTGTAACTGACTCTAAGTCATATTCAAGTGGAACTGAACCGGGCTCCTTTTATATTTGTGAAGAAGATGGGTGTAAAGGCAACTGAATGAAGTGCAGAGGAAAGTGCTGCGTTTTATAATTTAATAGGCTCATATAAAGGCCACAGTGAACAAGTTCTTCAAGATTACATAGAGTGATTTTTAGAGTTACCTGATGTTCCAAAAATGTAAACCTCTCTACCTTTAGAATCCGTCTCATGATCACCTGCATATTGTTGCAGCAGACAGTGTTCCTTCTTTAGCAGCTCCAGCTTGACTGATATAAAAGTGTTTTCTCCTGTTGAAATTAACATTTTTAATGACGACCTCAGATGAAGTAACTTTGCCTGCTGTCTTGTGCCATAACAGTGAGCGTTGCCCCCTCTGTTTCAGCTCCCTCCAACATGCATAGAGTACTTCAATTTACTCTGCCAAAAACTGACCGAGTGTGGGTAGATAGAAGCAGAACCCAGCTTGTAATCTTCTTTTTCATCAAAAAGTTCTTTTAAAGTTAGACTAGAGTGACCAATATGAAAGCTCTTCAGTGCCAATGAATCAGGCATCTAAAGCTGTTATGATGTGTTATTTTTGCCAACATCTGCTATAAAGACTCAAGGTTGAATTTGCCTCTAGGGGAGCTGTAATTGCTGTGCATATGTTGTTTATGTGTTATGCTGGAGCAAAAAAAAAAGAGCTTGTCCGGAAAATAACTTCAGTCAAGCATTTGTAGTTGTGTGGACTAGTAAATGGTTAATTAGTAAGACTAATTGGCTTTATGTGTACTCATGAGGCATGTTGGTATTAAGCTGACTAAACACAATCAGGATGAGATTTTCTGTTTGTACTTTCGATATTATTTTATTTATTTTTTGCCTTGAATGTGTATTCTTGTCCCATTTTGTCACGTTACAAGCACAGATGTCGGTCTCAGTCTATTTTATTATTTTATGCAATGGAACTCAAAGTAGGGAAAACTTGTGTGGAAGGAAAGGGATTCATAGTTTTAGGGGTTTTTTTTTCTTTTTACAAATTTAGCTCTAAAAACATATGTTGAGTCATATGCCACATGTTGAGTAAATATTGACATCTAGGGAACCACATTTTTCTGTGATTACAGCTATAGATTTTTTGGGTGTGTCTGCCAGTTTTGCACAGCTACAGACTAAAACTATGGTCTCTGAAGTTTTCTTTTTGCAGTTTCTGGTTTGCCCTGTTTTAGCACTATCCATCCTTCCATCAACTTTAACCAGCTGCTTTGTCCATGCTAAAGAAAAGGATCGCCAAAGCATGATACTGCCACCACCATGTTTCACAGTGGGAATAAGCATTTAGGTTTGATGTGCCCTTTTTAGACCTCTCCAACCTGTTTTGTTATCTTTATCTCATGTACAGAACAGCTGGATTTATACTGAGATTAGGTTACACACAGAAGGATTCTATTTGCTGTTAGGGTGACAGAAAATTGGTTGCACTGGATTTCATACAGGGTTATCAGAATTGTCAGATGTTTATTTTTCAAAGAATTTCAAAACTCTTTTCCTTCCACTTCACAATCATTACTTTGTATTTGTGTATCAGAAAACCTCAATAACAGGCATCAACATTTGTGCCCGTAACTTTTAGTTTACGGGGTGTAAATACTTCTGCATGTCTTATGCTCTCTACTGATTTTAGTTTGGATCTCTTCCGTGGATGGCTTCTGCCCAGGCTTTTCCTTACAATTGAATCATGAACACTGATTTTAACTGAGCCAAATAAGGCCTGCAGTGCTCTAGATGTTGGTCTTAGTGCTTTTGTGACCTTATGGATCAGTGTTTAATGTGCTCTTGGACTAACTTTGGATTGAAGTAACTGTTATCTTTCTACAGCAGTAAGATCATCTTGAAACTGTTGTAAACGAGAATACTACAAAATCTACAGAAAAGCAGATGGGGGAGTGGGGGGTAAGGGAGAACATGAATGAAGACAGAAGGCGATAGAATATAGTAATGATCATGTGTTGAAAATATTAATTGTTTTCTATGAGTTACAGAAAATCATGGGTGGAGGCACATCTCATCTTTATCTTGTCCCGGGGCACAGGAAAGGCTGTCAGCTGGCCTGGTCCCCTTCAAAGCAGAGCAAAAATCCTATCAGAGAGCTTGTGTGCAGCATCTGACTTATCACTTGTCAGATAACTAAAAACAGTCTGTCCTCAGGGATGGCTACCATCATTCTAATTAATGCTGATTTGACTTTCTGTTCCTCTGCCAAGGACAGAATACCACCTGCTGGAGGATCCGATTTTATATGCATGTTTATGGGCATCTCGACTCCAGGGGCTCAGCTCATGCGAAGTCTTGCTGCTCCGCAAGGAGAAACCTGCCCTACCCACTGCCACACCTCTCTGCTCATTTATCATAGTGACAAGGGAGAGAGGGGATTGTCTTCCATAACCTCACATCCTCTCTTCTCACAGTGAGGCAACATCATGTCACTGACTGATGGAGAAAATTAAACACTTCAAAAAAACCAGAATGACCAGAGTTCTGGTAAAACTGACAGTTGCTGATATTTTGTTTTACTCCCACTTCCTAATATTACCCCTAACTCTGCCCATAGCTTTCAGGGTCCCTTTGACCCTAAACTAAGAGTCTTAAGGGTCTAAATTTAAAATATTCTGCTACAAAAATGGGGATTTTCTTAAAGAAGCCACAATGCAATCAGTTGTAACTAAGAATGCTTTGTGAAAGAATTCACAGCCCTTGAACCTTTTCACATTTTTTGTAACAACCACAAACCACAATGCATTTTTATTTATTATTTAATGTTTGGATGTAATACTTTGTGTTCCTGTGACTTACACAAAGTAGATTATCCTCCTTCCCACATCAACACTGACCAGCATCCCTGTCCCTGCGGAAGAAATGCATCCCCACAGCATGATGTTGCCACCACCATGTTTCACAGTGTGGGTGGTCTGTTAGGCTTGTTATGGAGCATTAGTTTTACACCATGCATAGTGTTTTCCATGTAGACCAAGGTTCAGATTTGGTCTCATCTGTCCAGCTCTCATCTGACCACAATTTTGCTTTGTGTCGCCTCTGTGGCTTGTGGCAAATGACAGGCCGGATTTCATAGAGCTTCCTTTCAAAAATGGCTTCCTTCTTGCTACTCGTTCTTATTAGGCCAGATTTGCGGAGTGCATGTCTAATATTGGTATTGTCCACAGATTCTCCTGCCTGAGCTGTGGATCTCTGCAGCTCCTCCTGAGTTACCTCTTGGCCGTTCTCTGATTAATACTCTGAATAATACAATTTACAGCGATGGTTTAGTGATGGTTTGAAAAGTCTCTGTTCTCGGACCAAACCTCTGAGGCCTTCACAGAACACTGTATCTACAAATTAGGTGGCCTTTCATGGTTTTAAGTGGATTTTGTTTAAGCGTGTCAGAGTTACAGGAGATAAATCCAAATGCATGATTTTTATTTATAAAACTGTGATGACCGTCTGTCCTTTCTCTTCAATTATGCACTGCTTTGCATTAACTTATCACAAAAAATTCCAATAAAATGTTTTTTTTTATATATAATAATAATAATATTAATAATTGTCATGTTGTATTGTCATGCTAATAAGGTCTATCTGTATATGTTGGAATCTATAAAAAGTTTTCCATTAACCAAGAACAAAACAAATATGAAATTGTGACCAAATACCAACATTTTATTGAACAAGATTGAATCTAACACTCTAGTGATTTACCCAAACTTCTGAACTGGTGTGCTCAACATAATGTGACAAAGCACACTCATATACCTTTTTTGGCCATAGCTACATGTAATGTGGTCGGAGAGTAGGTTAGGATTGCCTTTCAAAACTGCTTTTATACACGTTCTTTCGTTCATGCCTGAACACCCAAGATTTCAACTCACTTTGTGGCAGGGATTCTGCAGAGTGCAACCAGAACCAGACATCAGGGGTTGCAAATGACCAGATCCATATGTTGAAGGGATGTATTGTGACTTTTTTCTGCATTGTAGAGCAAGCTTTTCTCCTCAAAGCCAATTCTTAGTCAAATCATACATCGACTCATTCATCTCCAGAATGATCTGTGCCCTCTTCATGCACATTCTTTATAAAAACAGCCTCCATTATTTAAACACCTTGTGCACCACAACGCTTACGAGGTATTTTTCTGCTTGTTAAGGAATATTGCCAATAATACCAAATGTGACCAGTTGAAAATTATAAGACAAGACATTAAAATGCTTTTCTTAGCATAGCTGGCGTGAAGTATACTCATTTTGAAAATATTTAAAAGCAAAACAAATCCCTGTCAAATTTTGTTTATTTTGTCTATTTTGCTTCAAAATGTCAGTTGTTGGAGATCCACAACTACAGACTGGCAAGCTGATTGCTAATATTCTGTATAAATTTGCAATAATGTGGAAGGGTTACATCACCCTTTTGTGCACCTTCAAGTCTTCATTTAATGCACTTCATTTAAGACAACAACCGTCCAATAACCCACCTCCACACTTTCTGAGATTACATTACGAAGGTGGGCTGACTGCACCATTTACACGCTCTCAATGGCTTCCCTTTTCCTCAATACTTCTCTGATCGTTTGAAATTCAATTATGCTAATCAGGGCTAAGGTCGGGGCCATACAGGCTCTCTGCTTCTCTTCAGCTCTGCTTAATCTGTGTGCCTTCGAGAATAATTATTCTTAAAAGCATATCATTTAGGCCTCTTTAGGCAGAAGGGGTATTCTGTGCACTTTGGAGTGCAAAGGAACCTGATGCACCTATCCTAGAAAAAAACGTTGACTCCCTGCAGACACTTTAAAGACAGTGAGAGGTAGTTTGTTCTAATATTCAGTTTTTATTTATACAATAATTTGACTTGCTTCCCTGTCCTTGCTAAAATAAATCTTCTCAAAAGCATGATACTGCCACCACAATGCTTTACACTAGGAGTGTTCAGGATGATGTTCAGTATCAGTTTTTCTCCACACATTTCACAGGAAATCCTCCTCCTCACCATTTAAATCTTCTTTTCACAAAATCAAATTAGAACTGGACACTTTGCTCTGAATACATTTGTCTTGGGTGGCCATTGCATTATGCATGCTTACCATTCTTAATAGTATGGTAAATTTCAGTAAAGCTCTTTTCAATAAAGACATTTTTTGAATTACAAAAACCATGGAAACAATGTTAACATTATGCATTATTGTGGGCTTTTAATATAAACGGGATTTATAGAATAAAAATTGTTTAAATGGAGAGCTGAATAAAACATACTGCAATGCCCGTTCTGCAGTTACATAGCTTGAAGAAACACTTGGCATCATTTTCTCTCTGATAAATAACTGTATAAATATAGTCTTTAGTTTTAACATTAGGTTGTCAGCTTAAAGTGGTCTGCCAGCCTGAAATGCCACCGGTCTGCAGCTTTATTTATTTCAGGATAAACATATATAATATATATTCTGGGGTATATGTTCTGTAATATTATTATATTAGCTGCCACCGCATCTCGGCTTCATAATCATAATTCTGCAACCCCACAGCTGTTTCCAGACTGTGCACTGCTGCCAACTGGCATTTCTTTTCCTCATTTCTAGGTAATGTGTTGAATATATTTGTTCAGATGTCTGGACTGCATTCAGATCCTATGACAACCTAAACTGCCACTTGGAAATACATTTCCCTGTGAAGAATGTGAAAAGATAATGAAAGAAAAAAAACAAATGTTTTTTTTTTTATCTGGATGTTATTTCTAACCTCATCAAAAATAAGCTGCAATGAAAGTCTCCAGGCTTTTCACAACGCAATAGCTGGTTACTGATGGCTGAAGAGCCAGCAGATTAATATTACCATCTGTCCCCATCAGTGTGATGCTATTGGAGTCTCTGAAACCAGAGGCAGACGGTGAACTCTACTTCTGCTTTTTAAGAGTTTGCCTATGTTCTGTGTTCCAGCATCTCTTATTATATGGGATGTTTTTCTCTTTTGTTCTGGGAAAGAAACATAACTTTCACTTCAGAGTGCTCAGTATTAGAACAAAATGAAGCAAGGACTGTTGTAAACATCTGCTACCTGGAAATTTATCAACACTTTTAGCTTTGTGATCATTCAGTTGTTAACAATATCTTTTTAATATGACATAATTGTTTCACAACAGTTTTTTATTGGGGAACCTTTTTAAAATAAAATGTACAATTAGTTACAGTGTCTTACAAATGTATTCACACACCTTAATGTATTTTCTTGGGGTTTTATGAGAAAGACAAACACAAAGTAGAAGATGGTTTTCCAGTGCCCGGTCTCTCGGCTGAGAGGAGGCACCAGGCTCCGGCAGGGGTGTGTTGGCCGGGCAGTGTGTGGCGGTGATTGTGGCTTCGCTTTGGTGAGGGGGCTGGCCAGCTGGCTGGTCTGCTTGGTGCGGCGGGGTATGCCGTGCGGAAGTGTGTGCGGCAGGTATGCTGGGGTACCTCCAGAGTTGAGGTGTGGAGTTGGCAGAGTGCCAGGTCTTTGGCGTGCTGTGGTGGTTTTCCTCCGATGCTTCCTTCTGTGGCCCTGCACCCCACGGTCACGGTCGGGTGGGTGAAGCGGTGAAGCACCTCTTGGACTTGCACTGTGGTGGCTGGTGGGTTGTGCTCGGCCTGGGGTGGTTGGTCGACCCGGCCCAGTTACGCAGCTAGCACATGTTTTTCTCTCATGGATGGGTGGTGCTGGGGCTGCAGGCGTTGGCCAAGTGGTTGTGCGGGCTTGGCGGTATGATGCTCCGCTGGCTGTTGTTTCCGGGAGGGGGAGATCGGGTGCCAGGCTGGAGCGTGGTGTGGAGTTGTTGCAGCATGTGGGGTGGGGGTGTGTCCTCTTTTTGGATGTGGTGTTACCGGCATTTAAATCTGCTGAGCGGTGACAGTGGAGCTTAGCTGGTTGGTGTTTCTCCCTGGGCTGTCGTTGCAGTGGCGGTGATCCGGTGTGTTTGTGTGGTTGTGGGGGCATGGGGGCTGCCGGCTCTGGGTGCCTCCTTTGCCTTTCTCTAAGGGGGTTGTGATAGTCCTGCCGGTGGTTCCTGTGCTCTGGGGGGGTCTTTGCATGTCTGTGTCTCAGATCTCCTCTGTTTGTCTCAGGTCGTGCACATTTAAATGAAATCAATCCTACATTTACGAATTATTGTGTGATATGTTAATGGATACAATCTGAACTACAAGCCAAGCACTTTTGCACAGCCATGATCTTTTATAGCACTTTATTCCTAGAGGGAAACCAAAGTGTAGTAGAAAATATCCACACAAAGCCAGCTGTTTCTACATGGATTCTTTATAAATGCAGTGGTCACTTAACATGATTTGTATTAATGTCATTTATTTACCTCATAGAGCCATGTTCTTCCTCTTGCTCCAGTTGGTCACGGTGACTGAAACCATTCTGGGATATCCGCAGAGCTGGTAAGCAAACCGAATTGTCTAATGTACTGTAGAGAACAAAATGTTTGTAGATGTATTATTTGGCTTGATGAGACTGCCTCGGGTGGTTGTGCACTTCCATTGTTTGTCCAAGCGGTTGCTTTCTGTCAGCACTTGGAGTCCATTATCATGGCTGTAATTTTCAGCAAATAACAAGGACTAAATGTACAGACAAAAACCGTAATATGACCAATATGGAACTAACAAATTTCTCAGAGCAAGCTCACTTTAACCAAGTAACATCTGTTACTGTATGAAAGGTTTACAAACAGTTGGAGAGCGTGAACAGCAGAGCAGAGTTGGCCATTACAGAGACAGAAGGTCAAAGATATAGAGGTCATTCATGGTGGGTCTTGGCCACATATACGGTCTGACCTGCCAAGGAGCAAAGGCGACTTCAATATCTGGGCAAATGAGGGCCACAAAACCCAGGAGGAGGGCTGTCCTTGGCTGTGATGCATCCAGCTAAGTCACCCTTACAACAGAGTGATACAATGGCAGTAGCTTCACACAACACTAAATTGTGCCAGCTGACCAGAAGCCTGGATATTTTACAGTATCAATCACTGTCAGATGGTGTGCAAGTAGTAATAGGAAAAAGACAGTTTTCATTATTTCAATGGAGTAAAAAAAAAGAAAATCATATATATACTTGCTGCTTGTATGTTGTTTAAGAGGAAAAGGGGCAGGTAAGTGTTACTGATCATAAGTACTTGATTTCTGATGTTCAGTCAACCTGACCCACTCTGTAATAGCAGGGGTTTAAGCAGTTTGGTGGTCTGGAGCATACAGGCATGTGTTAACACAATGGCAAGGCAATAAAACATAAGGGATGATTTTGGAGTAGAGGTTGTTGCTAACCACCAGTCTAGGGAAGGTTATAAAGCTATTTCCAAAGAGTATAAAGTTCCCATCTAAATCACTCCCAAAGAAGAAATATTACTCAGTTTCCTTGGAGCAATTAGGCCCCTAAATAAAATAATGACAAGATGAAAGAACAACAGCAATAACAATAAATAAGAAATTGTCACTGACCCATCTGCCTGAAAAGACAATTTCCACATAGCTTGAATACCATCATTCTACAGCAACAAATGAAAAACATTGGAAGTGGCCAACTTCCCCAGCAGTGGACATACCATGAAATTCAATACAAGGTCAGTTCAATGTTAGAGTTTATAACAATACAATTAGAGAAAGATCGAACAATTATTGTTTCTCTGGAGATCTTGCGAGGAGAAGAATTGTCTCACTAAAAAGAACATGAGAACAAAACTTAGGTTTGGAAAGTTGCACTGATAAGAACCACAAGGCTTCTAGAACAATGTTCTTAGGACAGATGAGGACAAAGTAGATTGTTTTTTGGCAAAATGCACAGGATTATGTTTTGTTTTTTTCTTGAGGCACCAGTTGCCTTTATTTTGTAATTTTTCTTGGAAAGTTGATAGATAGGAATTGGGGTGAAGAGAGAGGGAAGACATGCAGCACAGGTCACCGTGGTTGGAACTCAAACCAGGGGACAGTCGTGTGAAGGGCTGAAGCCTCGCTCTATATGGGCTGCATGTCATAGAGCACGCCACCATGTTTGATGAAAACCTATTTTAATTTTCTTCCACTTTACAAATGTTCTACTTCGTGTTAAACTATCCCATATTATATTAAGAAAATGTATGTCATTTGTCTTTGTATGGTGACAAAAAGTAAAAAGTTCATGGGATTTTAATACTTAATGAAGGCATTGTAACTCCACCAAAATTAAGGGTTATTTAGGACTGCTGCTTAGTCTTTCCAGCTGATTGGTGAAAACTGGTCTGAGGCTCTTGTTCCACCAAACTGCATCTTTCACATTTATTCACATTTATAACAATGACGCTTATCACTGGTTGGAAAGTATGAGTTGGCCTAGTCAAAGGAAGAGCTTTGCAAGTTGAGGAAAAAAAGTGTTTTAACTGAAATGAGACGTTTCTAAGAAGTGACTCCCCAAACTAGCTTGAAGGCAGCAGAAAGCAAGACAATCCGAGGGATCTGACGAAGGCATAGGCATGGTCTATTTTATTGTGATTTATTGCCAACACAGCGAGACTTGCTCAACATTGGTAGTGGGTGGGTCTTTGCATTTTCTCATGCACAACAAAGTAAAGCCTATTGGACAACAGCCTTGCAACAAGAAGGGCAGTACATAAACCATCAATGAGAGACTGAATGGTTTTTGTCCTTCTGATTGGGCCACGTTTTTTGTCCATGATGGTATAGAATATTGGAAGAGAAGCAGAGAATTAAAAAAAGCAGCTAAACTTAACTAATATGAAATCTGTCTGGTATTACATCTCTCATCTCTAGAAGTATAAATGAGGATTTTTAACGTAATCACAAGCTTTTAACTGACTGAAAATCAGCACAATAGTAGTTTGAGACTGTTTGAAGGTGTCATTATACGGCATAAAAAGATGAAACAACCTCAGGTAGTTGGATAATGTTGTTAGGTACACAGATTGATTTCACTCCCGTTTGTGTTAGCTGATAGTTTTCTGAGCATGTTGCTGTTTTTCTCCTTTCTCAATCAGCTTGGAGAATTGCATCCACTTCCCGCCCCATATTCCTAAAATACTGAGGACGCTTTGATGAGATTGGTCAATGCAGAGGATACTTTATGTTATCGTGAAACCTTTAAGTATGGGTACTTAGGCTTCAGAATGACACAATTCTGACCAGTTTTGTTTGCTTGAATTGCCATTTAAGGCCAATGTATTTGCTTTTGCAATTGTTTTCTAAATGTGTTATCCACTTAATTAGGGTTTCTAAGCAGTATAGCTCTTTAGTGATGACCAGGAAAGAAATCTGGTCTTGTAAAGCAACTCTGTTTCCTCCCTGGTAAAGGAGTGAGAAAGAACAACAAAGGCAAAACACTTCTAGTTAAATTCACCTGCACAAGCTGGGATTTATTAGACAGATTTAATTCTTAACTTCATTTAAAACATTACTTTACATCCTTGATTGAGGAGTGTTGGGACCCAGCCATGGTCTACAACATTAAAGGCCAGTAAGAACTTTTCTGCAACTTTCAAAATAAATTGCATTAACCTACTTGCAGCACAGCCAGGAACAAAAGGAGAGCGCACTCTCGTGACGTCACTGTTTGAATAAAAACCCCACGTTCCAACAAACAGATCTCTTTCCTTGCGGATCCCCACGGTAACCAGACAGGAGAGGCACACATGCGTATGTCTTCTTGCTGGCAAGCAGACATAACTCTTTAAACTGGATCCAAGAGTGTCAAAAGTAACCAAGCAATAAAGTTAAGTAATGATTGTTGTTCGAGTATCCGGCATTCATTCATATAGAGGGTGCAATGAGACAAGTGTGACTTGACTTTTCTTCTGAGGCCTGGAAAAGAAGGCCGGGACCGCATCGCACGCCTTCCTGAGTGCACGTCCAGGTAGCGAGAGCTACCCCGCCGCATCCCAGCCACTCAAGGAGCCGAACGTGCCTTTTTTGTTCGTTTCGGCCAGGCCAGCTACAAGCCTTTTCCCACAGCTACAGAGGTTAGCTGCAAGCTAACCCTTTGTTTACCCACAAGTGGCGGTTTTCCTCAACGTCCAGGACAACTCCTCCTCAGCACAGTTCACGTAAGAGGTAGTGTTTGAGCAGAGAAGATTAGTTTTAAACACAGAACATTGGCCATAACGCGCCATCCACGCTTATCCATTTCAACCCTTTTTAATAAAATATTAAAGTATTAATTAATTGATTAAATTAATTAATTAAATATTAAATAATATATTCATATTCATAATCACAACAGGAGTCAGTGGGATTCAGGAACATCACAAAATTCTTCTCCCATTTAAGATTCTCCTGTGTTTTCCTTTGCTGTCTTTTGCAAATAAGTATGTGAGATCTGATAATCCATTTGCAACTTACTAAGTAGGAAATGTTTATTGCAAAATAGTATAAACTTACCAACCACTTTATCAGATACACCTTTCTAGTACCTTTTAGTTTTAGAACTATCTAAATTCTTAATGGCTTGGTTTTAACACACTGTTGACAATACTCTACTTTTGGTCCATATTCACATGATTGCACCACAGTTGCAGCAGATTTGTCAGCTGCACATTTACAACCAGTTTGAGAAGATCTGAGCTTTGCTACATTTTGCATTATCCTGCTGGAGGTAGGCATCACTGCAACGTTTGACTTAATGTGTTCAGAGATGGTAATCACACTTTGGTTATAACAAGTTGTTACTTAAGCTACTGTTACCTGCACTTTCTCTATGACCTCAACGAGGCATTTCTGCCCAAACAACTGCCACTCTCTGGGATACATCTGCCCACCTGGTGAGTTAGCCCCTGGCAGGTCAAGAGGGAGGAATACCCACCAAAGCACTGCATAGCCCCTGCAGCCCACGCCTGGCCGGACACATCCCTGGCAGCCATTGGCCACCCAACGGGATCCCACCACTCCACTCTGGGACATGGCCTGGGCACCAACACAAACAACACCCCACTAAGGGGGGTTCAGGGGCGCTGGTACCCCCCATGAGACCTTTCGAGACCCACAGACCATCTCGACACCTCCAGTCCCAGTCCCCTCTGAACCAGTATAGGCACCGGAATGGGAAAGCAAGAGGAACACGCGTTGCCCTCGAGTCCAGCCCATCCACCCCAGGGTGTTTACATGTATGTCTATGTCAAACGTTTCGAAGAATACAGATGTGCATGTCTAAAGGGATTTGAAATTTGGGGGTGGGGTGTGCAAGACTCCACTGCTTACTGAGAGCAGAGTCTCCCCAACTCCAAAGACCTAAGTGTCTACATTGTGTATAAATTAAGGTGCAGGATGGGGATAAACATAGCGGAGGGGCACACCGCATATTGCTCCAACCGTGCCTGCACAATCCATCGTACCACACCTCATGATCCTACTATATGTGATGTTGTATATGTTAGGGAGGGGGAGACAGGCACCTAGGCATCGGCACAAATCCTCTTGGGGGCAATCTCCCCAATTGGTCTCCTCTTGCCCTGCTGCTTCCACAGCACACATGTGGACCACCACTTACAGCGTTGACTTAATATCTTTTCTTCCTAATTTTTTATCTAAGTTTAAACTTCAACAAGTATTCTTCATGACATACAGAACAGACCAAAAGTTTGGACCCACCTTCTCATTCAAAGAGTTTTCTTTATTTTCATGACTATGAATATTGTAGCTTCACACTGAAGGCATCAAAACTATGAATTAACACATGTGGAATTATATACTGA
>JAHUTJ010058469.1:0-22667 GCA_036250325.1 Characodon lateralis
TAACCCTTTTGTTCACAGAACGAACGCACCTTCTGATCGTGAGAAGCTGAGGAGGTTAGCGGGAAGCTAACCCTTTGTTCACTGTGGATACCTTCTTCAAACTTCATCGCCCCTTGGACAACATTTCTCACCATGGTCAGAGGTTAGGTTTGGGCAGATTAACAGTTAGGATGAAATGATCTGAACGTTTTCATTTATGAATTTTGGTTTTGTTTGTGTGAAACTCGGCTATCTTAGTGCTAGCAGGCTATCAGCAGCACACGTGCCCTGTTTGTGCTCTGTGTTTGTGTGTTTTTAAGTTAAGACAAACTTTACTTGAAGGGTGATTTTAAACACAGAAGATCGGCCATAACGCGCCGTCCGCGCTTATGCATTTTGACCCTAATATTAAACGAGGTATTTTAAAGGTATGTGTTTGTTTCTGGTGCTAAGCTATTAGCTTCTTTGTTAGCTCAACTGCTAACCGGTAAGAACACGTGCTTGCTACTAAAGAGTATTTAACAGAAAGGTTGTTAGTTTTCAAGCTAGTGAATAATAGTCCCTGAACATCATTTACTAAATCTGATAACTAAGTAAACACCATTAAGCCCCATTTCTCCAGAAAGTTTTGGCTCTTTTCCAAAATATCCCCTTAATAATATTTCTTCAAATATTATTTGAATAAATAAAGGCAGGTAATTAGACACCGTTGAGAATTAGTCATCCAGAAGGTTGGTTTTATTCAGCAGATCATTATTTAAAACATTTTATTAAAATAATATTTTATCTGATCTTGCATTGTGAAGGGTTGTCTAAAGGTTGCTGATTATTTCCTAAGTTGGTTCCAAGACTAACTTAACTTCATTTCCAGATTCTTCAAGATAATCCTTGGTTCTCAAACATAAACATTGCATGGTAATGTTGCATCACTCTTTTGGTCATGATTTTCATTCATCTTTAATCAACTTGTTTATATTGTACATAGCCCATTAGTCTTCTTATTCTTTAATTCTGCTTGGTGGTTTGTTGGATTGTTTTAGCAAAGTAAAGAGTTTGTTGATTCAAATATGTTTGACCTTGAGTTGACTTATTTTTGTTAATAAGTTCTTGTATTTTAAGAAATTATGTGAATTCATTCCATATATGTGCAGAGTTTTGCTGTTCAATAATGTCAGAGCTCATCTCACACCTTTCTATTCTGTCCTAATACTATCGCCTCACTGGGCTGGTATTCACAGGACAACCCTTAACAGACCGAAATATTATTTAATAAACTATTAATAGTAAATATTAAATAATATTCTCAGATTAATAATCACAACACACCTAATGCACATAATATACACAATCAATAGCTATTTATGGATGCTTTTTGAAATGAGTCTATATTACAAGGTTATCCGTTAAGGGTCCTTTTATATTTTTAGTTTCAGCCCTTCAGCATCTAGAAGAATTAGCAGTACTAAAAGATAAGGATTCAAGGTCGTTGCTGTTAATAAATTGGAAATAATAAGAAATAGTCAACTCCTCGTTTGAAACTCGGCACATAAAAATCACAAAATTGTTACTAATAAATTGCATAAAATGTTAATTCTTTGTAGAGGTTGTAGAGATCCTACACACAAGGCTTCATTCTTGGACCCCTTCTTTTTTTTATTCTGCATGCGGCCACATGGTGGTACTGTGTAAAACATGAGATTAGAAACTAAGAGGTTCATTTTTCACAGAAGCACATTGGTGAGAGCACTGGGAAGCCTCACAGAGTGCCTTTTTTGACATCAGGAAATTGATAACGCAAATTTTTTTTGAATTTCAATGTGAACAAAACAAATATCATGATGTTAAAACCAAACATAGTTCCAGCCTTAGCGTCCTTTTACCGATGTACTCACTATCTTCTTCTTTACATGTCCAAACCCTCTCAGTCTGGCCTCTCTGGCTTTATTTCCAAAACATCTAACATAAACTGTCCCTCTGATGTACTCATTCCTGATCTCTGCCATCTCCAGCTTCATGTCTAGCTTTGAATGGGACATAAAAAAGTGCTCATCAACATTACAGTGTGAGCAGTAATATGGTAACACCAAATAAGAAAGATACAAAGTTAGCAGCAGTATCACACTGAAACCTGTAATTCAATTTAAATTTAAAGTCATCTTGTTTGCCCTGATATCTAGGATGGATTTGCACAAAGTAAAGTCTATTCAAGAGGGAATTATGGTATTGACCCATTTCACTTTTAAGGAGACTCTTCCAAGACAGAAGTGAAGTTGGAACCAACAAGGGCTAAAACCTGAGCAAATTAAGGACTGTGTCTTAAAATAAAAAATGGTGCAATGGGACTCAACTTTCAAGAGTGAGTGGAAGCAGAGCTGTCTTGTTTTTATATGGAGTTTGTTATTTGCAAAAGTGATGATGGCGGAAATCTAACTGCTCACTTCCTTTGGATCAAGTTTTTTGATGATTAGTTTGTGAAAATCCCTGAAATTTATGTAAAACCAAAACAATGCCCCAGACATATCTAATCAGAAAATACTACTGTTCACTGCACTAAACAATATTTTAAAAACTTCGTTTTTCTTGTCTCTGTGTCAACTTGCAAAAAGTCAATCATATTTTTCCTTTAGCATTACACATCTGGTTACACTGCAACATCTACAAACCTCAAAATCCCTCCTTAAGCTTACTCCGGGGCTCTGTCATAATGTTATTTGACTTGTTTCTTTTGCTTCCAAAAGAAAAGAGCCATAATTAGAGGCCTGAGGGCTTAGATGTGAACATGTGTCACTTTGGTTGAGATGTATTATGCTGTTGTTTTGTTACAAAGAACAGCCTCACATTTTCAGCCCACACTGGGATAGAGGACAAGATTCAATAGCCTGGGTTCATATTATACTGTAATTTGTGCCTTTATGATGGACTTCAGTGCTGACACATCCTGGTGAAACAAGCTTTCAGCCTCCAGCAAATCTTCACATAAACTGCCTGGTCTCAACCATTACTTGTCCCCTCCACCCCCCTGGGTTCCTGTTCATTCATATTCCAAACAGTCATTATCAAATGGCACCAACAAGAGCTCAGTGCAAACATCTACATGCCTACAATTTGCCTTTTTTTCCATTCTCATTTTAGGTGCTGTGAGAGGGTGAATCCTTTTTTTTTTTGTTCTCAGAAATTAACATTTTAATGTTGTTCAAAGTGCAACTGAGAGAGGCAGCACAGAACATTTATAAGGAGTTAAAGATGCAGTGTGCATGATAAAACAGATCTTAGCCATCATGTCGTCTTTGCACTACACAGAGACTGGATTGATGTTTTAAGGGGAGTCTGTAATATACAGGAGAGCCAAAAATGCAGCCTTCTACAACTCCCTATAAATAAACCTGCAGAGATTGGAAGACCCAGGGAAGATAGAGATAGGAATAGGGAAGGAGTTAGAGTGGGAGAAAGGGTAATCAATAAATCTCTAATCTCTTGAGCATTCTCTCCTCCTCCTTCCCACTGAGCAGCCAGGAACACATATACATGCTGAAGCCTACTCCCACAGCCGCCTGCAGGTCTGCCTGTATTTTATTGACTGCTATTGGGAGGAGACTGATTTTTTGGCTCTGCGCTCCGTTTGTCACACATTCTGACAGCAGTCATGCAGCCCCACAGAACAAGCAAAGGGGAAGGACCTGCTCACATACAGCTGCTATGCTCCAGAATATTTCCCTAATGGCCGGTCCAAAACTGCAAGAGAAGCATGCCATAAAATACACTATCAGCTCATCAAGAAATGCATACAATTTGGTGTTATTTCTCCTAAAACCATCAAGAATCGGTGGATTGCATTTTTCTTTTTAAATTGTATGCAGGCTTATTCTGTGTGTAAATAAATGTGCCCCTCTCCTCTGAGTAAGAGAGAGAGAGATGTGCCATTCAACCTGGTGAGATTGCTTTTTCGTGCCCCTCCGAATTGGGACTTAATATTAAAGCCTTCAGAAATCACCATGCTCGAATTTCTAAACTTTTTCAAGCATTATTTTGGAATTCATTACAGAAGGATCATACTAAAATGAATTGCCCTCTGTCCTCTCAGGAGTTACTTGATGTTCTTGTGCCCTCATATGAGAACACTTAGCCAAAAAGTACATATCATGGATCTCAAAACACAAGACCCCATTTACATAGCAAGTTTTAAGAGATAAAATAGTTTCACCATGATCAATAATCTCTAAAGTTTACCACCATTAATGTGATATGATGTAGAATTCAACTGAAAACCAAATACTTTTCTAGAAGAAAAAAATTGAAACATAATAATAGAAATAATAATAATACTGTGTATATTGAACTGATCGTAATTTTACACACTTTAACTAAAAACATCAGTCCTGTCCAAGAAAAAGCAACTCTTCAGGATGATGCTGTCAGCACCATTCTTTGCTTAGGGCATGCTATCATTTTGGTGCTGGAAAAGAAAACCACTGGTGTGTCAGGTCTTTTGACAGTACAGGGCATCCTGACACAGCTGTACAAAACTAATGGAGTAAAACTGTTAGGAGACTTAAATAAAAAAGTTGATAAATGATTTCAGAAACTGTTTTGTTGGAAACCTTTTGGAATTGTGGACCAAAAGTTAAAGTTTTGTTACATCCCACTTTTACGCTTTCTACAAGGATTTGGGAGATCTTAGCCAGGGCTAAATGTTTTTCTTTAAGGAAAAACATAATACTGCTGTCTTACTCCTAATAAGTACAATACAGTAGATTGTTGTCACAGATACAACCAGCAAGACAATCTTGTAACATGCAACAATGTTGCTGCTAGCTTCTTGGCACTCTCCCTGATGATCTTATCTTTTTACTCATTTTGGAGAGACAGCTCATTTTGTAATGTCATTCCTGAACCCATTTTTTTTTTTTTATTAGAACCAGCATCAATGACTGATCAGTCTATACTACTTCTAGGGTGCACACCAAGGCTTCATTCATTGAACCCTTCTTTTTTGATGGCACCTTCAGCCACATGGCACAATTTTCCAAAACCTTAGCATTCAGGTTTATTTTACTTTGAAGCACATTTGTGAGTTAGTGGCAAACCTTTCCTTGACTGCGGTGTTAATATCAGGAAATAGATGACATCATGAATTAAAAATTTTAAGACCAAAGCCATCTTAATTTTATCTGACAGCACCATAATGACACCCCCCCCAAAAAAAAAAAAGAAAACCTGTGAAAGAATGAGTTAAAATCCCATCAGAGCAATGCATGCAACTAGTTTCTTAATACAGAAGACGTCTTGTAGCTGTTACCAAACAAGACTTTCTAAGTGTTAGAATTATTTCAGTTAAATGTTTCCTTTCCCCCCCTGCCATTCCACTTTATTTATTTCTAAACACATTTCAAGCTATATAAATAAACAATGTCTTCCACAAAATACCAATTATTACTTGGGTTCAGCAGGCAGTGGGATACGCTGATGAAAAATATGTAGAAAATGTGAAAAAGTATTTCCCCAGTTAATATGGACCCATGCACCTACAGATCAGACATTTCTTCATATAAGACTTTGATAGTAGCTTGAGAGAGTGTGTCATAAAGCATTTGGAGAAGACAATTATAAAAGAAGAAAAATACTGTTCAGTAATGCAACAAAACCTCCTTCTGTCACGGTTTGTGTTGCGGAGGACCCTGGAATGTAGACGGAGAGGAACCATCGGTGGTGAGTAACCAGATTTAATACAACAACAAAAAACTCACTCACAGGTGATGGCAGAAGCAGGCATGGACAGGCAGGAAAAAACAGACTTGGCGTGAACAATGAACTATGAACTGTGAATGTTTCCACAAGGAGTAAACATAACGGCAGAGTATTAATGTAGGGCAAGACACAAGAGAAGCAGGAAGACTGATTGACATGGTGCAGGTGAACTGAATAAAGTTAATTGACAGGAGAGAAAAAAACGTGACTGGACCAAAACAGGAACTCAAGGATACAAACTAATAGAAACATAACTAGAAAAACATGAAACTAAAGCATAACCAGATCCAAAAACCTAACTTGACAAAACATGAACTAGAAGACAAAAACTAAAGCATGATCAGGAAAATAACAGAAGCATGATTCAAAACCTGTCAAGAATAATAAGAAGAAGAAGAAGAACCCACAAACACCAAAATCATGACACCTGCAGGGACTAATTAATCATTTACTGCTGTTTAGATTTTGACTGAGCTACCCATGAAAGGCACTAATTTGCCAAGACGTTACCCATGAATCTAATTGATTAATTATTGAGCAGTAGGGGTTATGGCTATGGAATCACAGAACATTGTAGAGAGCAGTATTTGCAATCTAATACACACCAGGTGCTACAGAAGGCTCTCTTATAACTTGATCTTTAATCGACTGCACAGAACAGTCATCAGATATAATGACTCCCACATGATGGACACTAATGCCAAGTCTGATCCACCTCCAGCACTAAGGGAGAGTTGGCTAAAGCAGTTTAAGCCACTCACAACCGTCTAGATGGTCTGAAGTATAAAATAATTGTTATTTAGACCTACCACAATCTAGCCTTAGTTGTTTTTATGTTGCATGATATTATTTAACTGTTCCCCTTTTTAGCCTCTTTAAGGCTTAAGAACAGTGAGAGGCAATTATGTTTGCCAGAGTTAAACAGAGAATGGACAGTTTGGTTTAAGACGGCGGAAAAGCAACAGTGGCTCAAATAAGCTGTCTGTGAATGCACAATATGTCGAACCTTTAAGCTGATAAATGGAACGTGAGTCTGCAGAATTGGACACAACAGGTGTGTCCTAGTCTGAGAAGTCTTGATTTTTTTAAGATTTATATTACCGCACTAATGGTGGGGGAATAATGATGAGGTGGATATGTACGATGGTCCAGAGGTGTCAGGTCAAATGCAAGAGCTGCAACACAAATACAAAAGCCGCAACACAAATAAAAGAGCCACAACACATATTTGTGTTGCGGCTATTGTATTTGTGTTGTGGCTCTTGTATTTGTGTTGCGGCTATTGTATTTGTGTTGTGGCTCTTGTATTTGTGTTGTGACTTTTGTATTTGTGTTGTGACTTTTGTATTTGTGTTGTGGCTTTTGTATTTGTGTTGTGGCTCTTGTATTTGTGTTGCGGCTATTGTATTTGTGTTGTGGCTATTGTATTTGTGTTGTGGCTCTTGTATTTGTGTTGTGACTTTTGTATTTGTGTTGTGGCTTTTGTATTTGTGTTGTGGCTTTTGTATTTGACCTGACACCTCTGGGCCACCGTAGATATTTTCTTGGTTCATTGTTTAAATGCCAAATTGCAAAGTATACTAAAGTATTCTTCCTGACCATGTCTACCCCTTTAAAGCCATATTGTACCTATCTTCTGACAACTACTTCCAGCAGGTGAATGCACCATGTCACAAAACTCAAATCCTGTAAAACTAGTTTCATGAACACAACAAAGACTTCACTGTACTTTAATGGCCTCCACAGTAAAAAAAAAATTAAAAAAAATGGTTCTGAAACCTTGCTGAATCAAGGCCAAGGATAATCAAAGCAGTTCTTATGGCAACCAGGTACTATACAGGTGTATGTAATAAAGTAGCAGGAGTTTATTTTATAATTGTTGTGACAAAAAACAATAAACTAATGCCAATCATAATTTATTCTGCGGTACATTTTATATGAAACTCTATTTTTACTGCTCAAGTCCAATTATATGTAATAAAAGCAAAATAACAGAATGAGACTAGAGATGCCAAGAGCAGAGGTTAAATCCAAGAGACATGAATTTTCTCATCAGTTAAACCAGTTTGTTCTCCTATATCACACAACAGACAAATAAAAGGTTGTTAACTAGTCTTCTGCAATCACTGTACTGTTTTTGAACAAATATTTTGTTTTACTTTAGCAGTTATTAATATCATCAATTACACTTTATTTCCAAATGCAGAGTTTTTCCATTTCATGAATGTGAGCACATACTTCATTGGAAGTCCTGGTATTCTTCTTTTCCATATCTCTACCATTTGTGAATGCAATATCAACATGGGGAACAATCTTTTCAGCTGGATACATACTGGCCAAGAATTATCTGAATAACAACAGCTACTCAGCTTCAGGATAGTTACATAAATGTACATAGATGTGATTATGCAATAATGCTTGAGGAAGGAAACCCCAACATAGCACTAAAAGACTAAAGGCTACAGCTAATAAACTATAATGCTATTTGAAGCAAAAAGCTAAAAGTGCTGCAGAAGCAGAAAAAGTAAGTTCTTGAGGTGGGTGAAATCCAAAAGGCCCCCGGAAGACACAAAGAGCAGGAGCTTAAGGGGAAAGGCAATGATCAGGGTTTTATCAAAGGAAAATAGGAATGCATCATAGGAGAAAGGAAGGAAAATATGCAACAAGTGTGGTGATAAGAAACTGAAACCAGAACACAAAACTGAACAGACCTCTTAAGGTGGAAAACTACATAATAATACAGGAATTAATGTTAATCTTGCAACAGCAAGAAAATGAATTGCAAAATAAACAGCTGAATTTAAATACAGAAGAAAGGGGAGAATATGGCAAGGTGAGTCAAACAAAGAAACCAATGTTCTGACTAAAACACAAGGACTGTCAAACTGTGCCTGTCTGACAACATCATAAAAAGTCTTGTGTAAACAAAACAACCTTCTAAACACTAAGAGCTTCAGGTGGGCGTTCGTGCCTTTTTGAACTGTGGCAGCTGTGGTTAGCCGTAATGCAAAAGTACAAAAACAGATTCCAACACAATAGGTCTGGAAGAGCACTAAGTTTGCCCAAAACGGTTTGACGGGGTATTACTACTGTTTTAACTTGTTCAAATAAAGTATTTTTAGAAAGACAAAACATAGATCAGTGTTTCAGTTATCAAAAGCTGAAATGTGTAAATGTTGAAAAAATATGATAACCTGAGGTGTGTCTCTGTATTGCCCTGAGATGGACTGGTGACCTTTCCAGGGTATACCCCTCCTCTCGCCCAATGACAGCTGAAGATAGGTTCTCTTACAGTATGTTGGGTACTAGGATGAAGGGTGTAAAATGTACAGTGTGCTACTAATTTAGTTACTTTTTACTGTGGTGTTTCTGGCTTGTTTTTGCCTTTCTCTATATTCAGTGAATACCTTTGCCAGCTTGGCTGTAGGTCTATTGTTTTATATACAGTATAAATATGAGTCCCTGCAAGATGTCAAATTATTTTTTACTTTCCTTCATTTTCATTTCACCTTTTCTTAACCAGGAAACTCTCATTGATAAAAAAAAAATATTTTACAAGAAGGTTATGGCCAAGTCTGTAGCACAAAAATGTTTTTGGACACAATTTCAAACAGCATATAATAAAATATAATATATAAGAAAAAGTATTACGAGAAGGCAATGGTTCTGGGAGAGAACCATTGCAAATTGTTAGAAATCTGAGAGTGTCGTAATAGACTGTGTCCAACATATGAAGAGACAAGCTCAATCTCTATTAGCCAAATTACTCAGAAATCATGGCCACTGAAAGCATTTGGCACACCAGGGTTAATGAATTTTCCTCACTGAAGATAAAGCTTCTGCATAATGCAGACTGAGGTTAAGTAACATTGTTATAAGGTCATTGCTGCAACATTGCCACTTCACAGTGGTGGTGCATATGTGTGATAAATGAGGTGCCTCTAAGTTGGGACACACTAATTTTTTGAGATGTCCAACAGGTTAAGGCAACCCGGCTAAGTTAGTAATCAAACTGCTTATGCAACAATATAAGAAGCATAGAAAGGTGACTGTGGGACATTTTTTACTTGAAGTTGCATATCTTCATACCACATTGAAGTGCCAAGCAGTAATGTGAATGGGGTACTAGGGTCATTTTTGCATGGTTGATGGAATTCTCTTTCTCTCCATCCTGTACTTCTTAATCATTACATTATTTGCACCTGTTACATGGAAATAATTTAGTGCTAGCAGCTTCTCTTTACTGTACCTGAAAGAAAATTCAGTGATTCTTTCTTTTGAAATCATCCTTTCCTGCTGCCTAAACACAGGACGCAATAAAAAGGAAAGCAGTGGGACTGGTATAAGTGAAGCCTATACAAACCAGATGTAAGTTTGTCAAGAGAAAGGAGATGGTGCTTTTCCAAGTTTAACTATTGGGTTGTATAACTTTGCAGATGTTCCCTGCTTGTATGACTCACATGGTTTTTGAAAAAAAAAATTGTCCATTTAGAACTTCTAAACTCGCACATTTGATTAGCTAGTGGTCCTTGCAGCCACCAGCTAATCAACATTCAGCGAGAACTGATTTGTTATTTGTCTGAGCTGCTGCACAGTACGTGAAACTGAGATTTATTGACTTTAAAGAATTTCTTAGACTGTCAGTATAATTCTAATATATTTGCACTTCCTCACACAAACATGCACTCATGGAGTCACATCTAAACCATAAACGAGTGTGGTATTTTACAAAGGATCTGCATCCTCTTTCCACCCTTTTTCAGTCTACTGAATGCCTTTAATGTATTCAATTGTTACTAATGACTTATTGAAACGGAAATACGTTCACCGTGCATGAGGCACTCACTAAATAATTCCCCCTGAGCTGAGAAATAGAGGAATCTGAAGCCCAATGAGCTGTTTTTCGAAGTGACTCAACCTTTCTGGTCTCTGCTGATAAAGGCATCGCAGATGAAAAACACCTCTGTAGCAGACTCTAGAGAGAAACAAATCTGACAGCAAAGCATGAAATCAAACAGCACAGGGGAAGGGTGAAGAGGGAAATAGAATGGAGAGGGTAACAGAGAGTTCAACAGACAGTGACCAATGAGACATGTAAAAGTAAATGGCAAGTGCAAAACAAATTAGAAGAGGGCCAGAAAGAAAAGGAGACCATGGAGAGCATGTGATGTAGGGCAGGAGAGGCATATCATGCTGTAAAGAGACCAGGGAGAGAGTTAAAGGGACACTGAGCAGAGACTAGCAAAGAGTGTCCCGTGAGACTTACAAGACAAAATGCAGCAGGAGGCAGCGTACATAAAGTGTGACAAGAAGAGGGGGAGAGAATTAGGATGAAGAGGGACAGAAGAATCAGGGCGGGCACTGGAACGCAAATGATCAAGAGCATCAACAAGGCAAAGGAAGCTGACAAATAGTCCAGATAGCTGGTTCAGTCAAAGTGTTGTTGGGCAGCTAGTGGACCCCTTGAGACATCTTTTACTGTAGACGATGTTGCTTTTTAGTGTCCTCCAGGATAAACCCACTCTAACATTTATTAAAACTCAGTTCCATCATGTTATTGCTGACTTTGCACTTGGCAGGAATTATAGGTAAAACATATATGTCTCATTACAGCCAACAACTTCATTGCATTTTAATGGGAATAGCGCTATATTGAGAATTGGTTTTCTCAGGATATCAAACACCCACACAAGGCCTATGCTGATGCATCAAAATGAGAGGAAAACCTAAACAATTACGATCTGTACAACGAGACTTAAAACAACATCAAATTTACCCGGATTGCGTGCGATGTCATATTAAATTCCTGACAAACTGATAAGAAAAATATGAAACTTCAAACAGAATAGAAGAGAAATTCAGGTGTACCAGCAGCAAAATGACAGATGGAAGCATTCAGATACACACAAAAGTAAAATATAATAACAACAATGAGAATAAAAGACGCTACAGTAAAGGCAAATTTACAACATCAGAAAAAAAATACAGTAATTAAAAATGGCTACAAAAATTAAAAATCTGTGTAGTGAAAAACTTCCTTCAAGTAAAAATGCAACTTCCTTTAAAGCATCCCTTTACTCTTAATTTTTGAGGAAATAAAAACACGCAATCTTTTCAGTTGTCCTATTTTACAAAAGCTGTCTCTTTCTAAACTGATGCTTTGCAACGCCTGTGGATTTGTGCAAATGTGATACTTTGCAGGTTTATAGAACCAGTTTCAGTAAGTTAAAATCTCTTATTTTTTGTTGTTTTATTTCTCTATTAGACTCTTTTTTGATCACCCTGTATTCCCGTATCTGTAGTTGCTAGATAAGGTTAAGTTTCAAACAGTACAAATAGCAGAATAACGAAGTACAAGATGTGTAGTGCAAAATCTTGTGACAAGAAATAAGTATTTCTTGTCAAAGGGAAATCTGTCTTGCAAAGCGCTATCGAATTAATGTTTGCTAATTACTTAATCTGGCAAAGTAAGCCTAAGGTATTATTTTGAGCCCTGCTCAAGAAGGTAGAGGGTTGACCACCCTAAAACTAGATCTGAGACTCTTATTTTGAAGTAAGGAAGGAAGAGGTTCTGCAGGTGCCCTATTTTGTTGATGGAGTGTGTTCACATACTCCTCGTCAGGTTGACTTCTTGTCAGCATTAAACTAAAGGCCTATTTCACAGTTTGTAACCAGACTGGACTGAATTTGATCATTTTCAACATTTTCCTCAAACCTGAACTGGATAATTCTACAATGAACCCAAACTCAAAGGGTCCAACAGGGAAACCCAGACATCTCTCTTCGCAGCGTCACTCCCTGTCATTCTGGGCATTTCCAGGGCTAAAAGCATATATATTTTCTCTAGGTCTGCCCTGGGGTTTCCCCTAAATAGGATGTTCCCAGAAAACCTCCGAAGGAAGGTGCTAACCACCTCAGCTGATGAAGAGGAGTAGAGGCTGTCCTTTAAAGTCCACCCAGTGAAGGACCGACTCACCTTATCTCCAAAGCTGAGTCTAGCCACCTCATTGTGGAAGCTCATTTCAGCCAATTATTGTCCAGGATATCAGATCATGATCCATATTGCATTACCATAGATAGGGGTCAGAATGTAGGCAGTGTGGTAAATTGAGAGATAAGCTTTTTGATAGCTTTTCTTCATCACAGTGGACCAGCGCAATCTGTCCATCTCACAGTCTGCCCATTCTACCATCAATTATAGACAGATGTACATGTTTCAAGTACAATTTGAGAATTGACATTTTGACCTGAAACAAATAGTCTCTTAATTAAAAGCAGCGGTTTTCATTCTGACCACCAGTTATATTATAGATATATCAAATCTTATCCATGACTACATTGCTTGATTTAGTTATTCAGTGAGAGTGTTCATGCTTCAGTTGACTGAGGTCATCTATCAACTCCTGAAAACTCCTACAATCTGTCTTCCAGATAAATTCATTGTTTTAAACTGTTGCGGATTTGAGCTCCTATCACCCTCTTAACTCTATCTCTCGTGTGCACCTACTTCCAAACTTCATTCCTTTAAGCCTTTCTAACCTGTTCTGTCAAGTGTCAAACTCTTCCACTCCTTCTTCATCCCCCTTTTCCATCATTAGCCTCCTTTCTCGCTCCAACTAACAGGTCTCTTCCCACTTTATCTATCCCCACTTCTTTTGCAGTCATTCTGTGCCAGTTTTTACATCTGCTCTCCTTCCACCCGCCTCCACTTTCATCTCGTCCTCACCTCCCTGCTCCTCTCTGCCATCCTCCTCTAATAGTCAGTAGTTCAAGCCACCACCATGTCCACCATCCTGCTCACTGCTGCAAATCCTACTGTGTTGAGAGGGGCTTAGAGTTGAGCAGACTCCTCCAACCCAACGCTGCTTAGATGAGCAGACACAGGAGGTGGTGTTAGGAAGAGGATTAATAACATAAAAGGATGCTTTTGAGCTTTCTCCTCTCCCATACTTCTGCTACATAGCAGGGAGCCTTCTGCTGCTTTATATCCACACAGATACAAAGGCAATATCACAAAAACAGTGAACATTTTAAAAGGCATGTGAATGAAATAGAACAAGTTGGGCTAGAAAATATAGAACTTTAAAATAAGAGAGGCAAGTTTGAGCTTTTATTGTGCTAGGAATGGAAAAGTAGAGCAAATGAAGACAGAGGAGGGATCAAACACAGCCCTTCTCATTGTCAGGCAAGAGGAAGTGCTGACATTCGGCATAGTTTTTACAACAATATAAAACCAATTGTTCCCTGCAGCACAGGTGCAAGAAATGCTTCCTTAATGTGCTAATTTATCAGCCAAGACTAAATGCAGGTGGAAAAATATCCCACTTGCTTTCAGTTCTTCTTGAATGAATCACATGAATCGGGGTCTAATTTTAAAGAAAGAACTTTTTTTTTATCAAAAACCGCAAGACTTGCTTCCCACTAATATAATTTAAATAAGGTAATTAAAGACAATAACGAACATCTTGCAGGACAGAAAGAGATGATTTTGAGCCTCAGCATCATTAGCAAACCAGATCTAGATATTATAACACCATCTTGAGCTGAACTATCCTCAGTGTCATCAGTGCAGCTGTGTGAATGTCAAGGGGCTAATCAGCCTCTGAAGAAATAGCAAGCCTGCTTTCCTAATTAAGAAACCCCCTCCTGACCATAGAATCGTTCCGGCTTCTTCAGCAATTATCTAGATTATGAAATCTTTGGTCTCGAGTGAGCTTAGCAGCAGAAAATACACCCAGTGAGAGTTCACAGGTTGCTGATCTCTTTCTACCAATTTATGGGAAGGCAAAGTTGCTTTTTATCGGGGGGGGTTGCTGTTGCTGATCAGTATTCAGAAATCACTTTTCATATTTCCAGTTTCCTGTGGTTTTCACTTTTGGGGAAAGAAGAATGGAGAAAAATGAGCGCTACAGGTGGAATAAAACCTCAATGACAATAGAGATGTCACAGAAGGAAACAGGGCACATCTGACAGCAAGAGTATTTCAGAAAGCCGCCTGCAGTGATTTTAGTATAAAACACACTGGTGATGTGGTGGCTCCTGCTATGGCCCACAGATAACAAAAATGCAAAACATTATAGGAACTTTCTGGTTATTGCAATTTTGTCACCCAATTTTTTGTTTCTAGAGCATACAATTTCAATTTGAGAACAGAAATTCTTGTTTTCACTTGATATTCTAACATTCTCTCTCAAAACTCTGTTCTCACAGTCAAAAAACTCACAGATATGCTCTGGTCCCTCTAGAAAATATGTTCCTTCTTCCTGATTTAAAGCTGCTTGCACAAATAGCTTGTGTTGCAGTTCAAATTTTGCTGTTAGTGCTCAAACCTTGCCTGCTTGGAGGTTCTCTCAACTCAAAAAGTTGTTATTTGTGGTCATTCTTTGGTCAGAAACAGTCTGCACTGCCCTTTACCAGCCTCATCTGAAATGAATTCGCTGAGCAAAGTGAGTGCACCCCAAAGAACGCAGTTATGTCACTGTCGCACATCTTTCTGTTGGCAGGAATTATTACTCGGCAAGGTGACCACTTTATTCCAAGAGTCAGCACAAATAATCTGTCAGCAGAGAAAACAAACCAGAGAGTGCAAACAAAGTCAGAGCAAGAGAATCAGGAAGAGCAGAAGATATTTGTGCAAGCAGCAATTCACCCAAGCACAGAAAGATAGTTTTGTGGGGAGCAGATCAGATCTGTCAGCAAGCAGGATTTATTTAGGAGTAGAGTTATGAGAAAGAGCTATCTGAATTTGAGAGGGAAAATAGGGAATCCTGCTTTTGAACTGAAAACGTATGGCTTTTTTTGTACTTTACTAGATAAAAATCACTATAAAATACATTGAAGTTTGTGATTGCAATTTGATGAAATGTGAAAAAAGTTGAAAAGTATTTTGTAGGGCACTGTATCTGTGTTTTTCTGTTACACGCAATGTTTGTTTCATTTAGTGCTTTGACTCAGATGTGATTTTCATCATTTTAAACACAAAGAATGTTTTATGGCATCATCTTAACACGTGGAAACAACAGAAAACAGCTGGCTCCAACCAAAAAAACCTCCACGATTCACATGTTACATCTCGTTTGCTTAATCCGTATGAAACTAAAGTGTAAAAATGACAATTCGTCTCACTGGGGTGTTGCATGCCAGGCTTTTCTTGGCCTGGCTCTGTTTGTTAGAGACCGTGAGAAAACAGTAGAGGAAGAACACAACATTTAGTAAAAATGTGAACCACATTTCATTCTTTCTTTCTTTGTTTATATTCATAAATCATTTAACATATTATTTAATTATTTAACACATTATTTATCTGTTTATAATAACATTTCAGTTTTTACTTCAAAATACACCACCCCCATAGGGGTATATATATATATATATATATATATATATATATATATATATATATATATATATATATATATATATATATANTATATAAAAATCTAAAGTTACAATTTTTAACAATGCATGTATGCAGTCAAATTGTTTAACTTTAACATTTTAACTTAAGCAAAGCTGAGATCCCTGAAGTAAAACAGAACGTTAAAGGAAAACACGTAGAAGGAAAATCTGAAACTGCCACATTAAGGTATGTAAAGAGACTTAAAATCTTTTGTCATAGTAGCAATATCCTGAACTGAAACATTCAGTTGCAAAATCCCTTGTTAAAAATGTGTTGTTTTTAACAGAAATCACTGGTGCCACCGTTGGTGTCACCCTAAATAGTTTTCAATGAAACTAAAGCTTGTTTTAAAATGTTTGTATGTTTTTAAATCGGTCAGAGTGTAACAAATTTTACTAAGTAATACAGATGACAAAAGAACATTCCATTGTGTGTTCATCCTAATAAGTTATGAAATGACTACAAAAAAGCAGAGACTTGAAAAGTTTCAAACAACTATAACTGTGACTAAACAGGCTGGACCCAAGTTTATATTGTCACTATCCACATTACAGAAGAAGAAAAGTTTAAAGTTCACTGTTAAGAGAGCTGCAGCAAAAAGTAACATCTTGGCTCAACAAGGCTTCATACCAACCAATCTACATGCTACCCAAGTATTTGGGAATAATGCCAGAAAAACGCCTTTGCTGTTCTACCATCACAAATGTAAACTTGAGATGGCCGTTAGTGGCAGCACCAAACCTCAGACCAAACTTTGGAAGCAGCATAGTGATTTAAAGGTGTTAATGATAAAAAAAAAGAAAAAACCTAGAGGCAAGGCATGAGAAAAACAAGAAAAACGGCCTGCTCTGACTGTTTAAAAAAAAATTTTAAAAAAATAAATATTTTATTAAATTAATTTAAAAACACAGCCTTCATAAGACTGGACCTTAATAAGAGTATCTCAACCTGTGCATAGAGAGAAATGTGGGAAAGATTCTTCTAAGGTAACAGAAAATTTGACTATTATCAATTGGGCAACTTGTTTCTCATTTTAGTGCTAGTTTGTTTGTACAAAAGTCTCATGGCAGAGAGGAACTCATGTTGTAGAAAAACTCATTTGCATGGTAAGGAAAAAGCCCTTCATGGCTGCTTTACATTCAAAAACAAAGGCCTGCAAATGTGTAATCCATGCACCTTTATTTTTTACACCATGTGCACAGATTTGTAAACCATTTTCGTGGATGTGCAAGACAAGCTGCTTTCTTCAGAGAAAAAGCAATTTAGTATCTAAAGCACAAACATAGTAAGATGAATTTATATAAATTAAAGGGTAACATGATCCAGAATTCTGTTTTGCACAAAAGGTTTGACTGTTTTTTACACTTTTGTCAAGTCAGGCAAATTGAATCAGTGGGAGTGGGGTGCCGAGTTGGGGAGTTCTTAGCACCGCTGCCTCTTAATGTTGAGTTTGCATGTTTTCCCTATGCATGCATGGGATTTGTCTGAGTACTCCATCTTCATCCCATAGTCCAAAACTATGCAACAGGACACTCTAAAATGTTCTTGAGCATGAGTGTCTGTGCATAATCATGTGTCTCTGTAACAGACTGTTGGCCTGTCCCAGATGTACCCCACTTCTTGCCAATTGACTGCTGGACACAAGAAATATTATACATCCCTTGCAAATAAATAAAGATTAAAGAGGTATTGTAAATAAAGGGGGGATAATTCTATGGGAATCCTATGGTAAGCTTAGATGGGTTTTGGTATACCATGGTTTTGAAAGACAATGGTTTCAAAATTTCCACACAAAAACAAACAAAAACCATCATTCTATTACTTTGGTTTAAATAATTCTTAATGACATGTCAGAGGGGTTGACGGAGTATAACCAAAGTTGTCTCAGGCCGTATGTAACACAGAGACCCCCTCCCCCACTTGTTGTTGCAAGCCATCAGTCAGCTGGCTCAAGGAAGGAAATTCAAAGCAATGTATAAGCCAGCTGTGTGTAAATACTTTTTTATTTAATATTTTTTCATGGATTTTAGTTTTGGATACTAATGGAGAAACACTGACTGTTTTTTTAAGGTAGCGCTATTATGTAACAAAAACTGGTAACTCCATGGGAACTAGCATTTTACAAATTTATAATCAATCACACACACCTTTATTCTCTCACCCTTTATAGGAGTGTCTAAACTTATTCACATTTTATCGTCTTCTGTGCTTTTAAATAATAAAGATTTCATGAATCTGAAAATGTGTTTTAAAGGGAATCTTTTGTTGCTCTAAATGAATCCATTTGAAGTTGCACCACTATTGGTGTTTCAGATAATGAAAATACATAGAAAAAACTCTGCTGAACTACGCTATGATAAAATATAATGGAAATTAGTAATATAAGCAATAGTTTAAACTACTTTTTTGAATAAGAGCAATATCAATTTCTATGTTTTCACATTTTTATTTTTGTTATAATATTGTCACTACCAGAAGAGCTCGCAGAAGAGCTAAAATCCTGGACCTTAGGGCCTACTGTTCTGAATGTTTTAGCCTTTAGTATACCTGATTCAAATAGATGCACAGTCTGCTCAAGATATCATCAAATTCTGCAGAAAACTATTAATGAACCATTCATTTGAAATGAAAATGTAATTGTCCACCTTTTAAACATTGAATTAACTGGTCAGTCTTACTACTCACATGCATGCCAGATAACTGCCAGACCCAAAGTACACTAAAAGTTTCAGAAAGAACATATAACTGATCTACAGAAATTCAAGAACAAACAATGTCATTAATATCTGTTAGTCTGGAAAGGGTTACCAAGCCATGGACTTCAGGACTCCAGAGAACCACAGAGAGCACCATCTACCACAAATGGAAGAATGATAAAATTACCACATGAGCTCATCGACAACTCCTCGAGAAGGTCACCAAAAAACATATAAAGCACTGTAGGCCTCATTGTCTCAGTTAAAAGTTCTTATAGAAAACCACTGCTTAGGAAAAGGAACACAAAGGCAAATTTTACATTTGACAAAAAAAAACATCCTGAAGATTTTCAAGACCATTGGGAAAGTATTCAGTGGACTGACGACACAAATTTAAAGTTTTGCATCCTGTTAAATCTAGCATAAAATAAACACAACCTTTGAAAAAGAGTATCATACAGACTGTAAAACATGATGGGGACAGGGTGACGGTCTGGGGCAGCTTTACTGCTACAGGATGAAACCAAGAATCCCTCTCTCTACCAGAAAATCCTGAAGGAGAATGTCTGGTCATCGGTTTCTGACCTTAAGAGCACTATGGAGATGATTCAAAGCACACTAACCATTCAGCCATTAAATGGCTAAAAATAAATAAATGAATAAATACTGTAAATACAGGTCTAGTCAAGTCTGGATATAACCCAAATGTACCTGCAGTGGAACGACCTCAAACAGGTACTTCCTGCTAAAATAAACTAACAGTTGTGGCATACTTAAAACAGTTCTGCAAAGAGGAATTGGCCAATGTGAAAGATTCACTACCAGTTACCACAAACACTCGAAGGCAGTTGTTTCTGTCAAGGGTGGCAGAACCAGTTTTAAGGTTTAGGGGGTATTTACCGTTAATTTTATTTTTTTTTTTAGATAAGGACAGGCTGTCAGTTTTTCGCCTAAACATCAAATCATCACTTGAAAACTGCATTTCGGATTTACTCAGGTTATTTTTGTCTGACATTAAAATCTGATGATCTGAAATATTTCTGACAAGTGTGTCAAAAGAGCAAAAACAAAGGAAATCTGTGAGTGGTAAATACTTTTTCACTGCGCCATAAATAAAAATGTGTAGGGCAGAAAACAGCAGGGCTATATGGGCACATGATGTTGCCTTGGGATATTAATCACGCTATGTTCTGCAGCATGTACAAGGGAATACAAATGTAATATCCTGCATGCAACACATGTAAACACCCTAATCAGAATATTGCCTTATTAAAACTCAGGTTATTAGCAAGAATATTACAGTGCAGGCAATGTGGCCAGTAAGAGGTTGTCGAGAGAGAGCCCAAGCAGCGATGACTACAGCATCAAGCACAAGGCTGCGCACCACATGCCTTAATTGGTTTCCTAGTCATTTGAAAAATATAAAAGCCAGTACTGTAATTAAAACCAGTCCTCTCCAGATACTGCTTTATCAGTGAGCTACATGGAATCCTCTGAGAAATGACAGATGGTACACAAGTGCTGCTTTTTTTTGCATTCGTCAGCTGGAAGATATATTTAAGATTTGAGAAAACAGACTTTTTTAGGGATGGCTTTTTCCCTTTTGGTAAACTAGTGAGTCTCACTGGAGAAAATGAGGATTTCTCTACATTTGACTCTTCTTTGCATCCATATTTCAACGCAGACAGACGAGCTTGACTTATTTTCAGCTTATCTCAACCTTGGCGGTTTGCTGAAAATATTTTTTGACCTCACCCTGGTAACAACAGTGAAACAATGGTTAATTAAAGGTACCTATGGGAAGTTAAACTAGAAGAGAAAAGCTAAATTGTAAATTTTTGATTTTGGAGGATTTTTTAAAAGAAAAAAACAGGGGATCCTTAATTGAGCTCACACACAAATACCCTCAGGCAGTCACGATTTCATTGTAATTTGACTAAAGCAAAAGATTAGGAGTTGACTCAGCATCTACAATTTATCTGTCTATTATAATAAAATAAAATAACAGCAGGACATGCATAGAGATACATAACCTGTAAGAATATGCGGTATATAATTGATAAAGGTAACAACCAGCTTGCAGAGAAATCTGCTTTCATGGCCCCAGATCAGAACTGTGGAAAACAAGGCCACTGGTGGATTCTCATGTTTCCGCAGCTCCAGCACATGGCCTTTAAGTTAAACATGCCCCACATCCCTTTCGAAAGATGCATATTTCATGAGCACACTTGGGTTTGGTGTCCATGTTTGTCTTGTCACCAGTTAACAAAGCGGTGCCAGTAGCTGCTGAGCCCTGCAGTCTCACTTTATATCCCCCTGTGTGCCCACACAATTTTCCTCTAACATTCAGGCTTGTCTCAATAAAAGGCAACAGAGGAAGAAATATGAATAGATGTACTTTATTTTTATCTCATTGATGTAGTCAAGTGTCCTTTATCAGTGGTAGACCCGGAGGATTTTTATTGTGACAGCTACAAAGGAGGAGAGGGCAGAGGTTCCTTTTGGAAACATGCAGGCAGAACCCTGCTTTGTTGCAAGATTGATCGAACAAGTATTTGTCTACTTAGGAAAGCAATTTCTCAATCTAACCGTAGCCAGTGATTGTGTGTAAAGCTGAGTCGCTTCGACTTGTATCCAGGCCAGACAAGCGTGAGTGGGAACAATGATGGAGGTGATAGCGCTGATACCTTCAGAGGACACTTGAATACAGTAATCTGTATGTGTCAGATGTTGTAATGTTGGGATGCTTTGGCGTTATTCCATTATGCTGTGAATGGACAGATGGCGCAAACCTGATAAATGTGAGGAAAATATCAAGCAGCATAAAAAGTCAATGAAATTTTAGGACGTGTGTAAAACATGCAGAAGAACTAGGATATCATTAAACAGGAGATCAGGGTAAGGAATTCATAACTAAATCCTTCCTTTATGAGTTTAATATAACAATGCTTCTCATCATAGAGACAACAGCCCCGTCACATTTCAGGACGGATTTTCCTATTAAAGGGATTTTAGGAACCCTTTCCGAAGTTAGATGATGAAAATAATTTTTAAGAAAATACAAATTTGCTCTACTAAATAGGTCGTGTTATCATCAAATGTAATTTTCCACCACTCACACTTTCCAGAAAGTCATCTTTATTTCATGACAACATATAATTGTTGGTAAATTAAATGCTCCAAATGGACCGGAAGCTTTTACTATAACGTATTTATTTACAATATAACAGCAAAAATAATTTTATTTAGAACTCTAAGTTTTAAATTTATTTTTAAAATTCCATTTCTATTATTAGGGAACATTCTAAGAAAAAAGTACTGCAGTCTTTTAATGTTGCACTACTACCAACAGATTTCCATTAATGTCACCTTAGGACTGATCTAAAAAGATTTGATATAGTATTGTAAGACTGGACTAGATAACCACCTGGAAGTTATAATTTATCACTGTGATCTTTTAAAGCAGGTAGTTGAGAGAAGAAAAGATGGAGGGCTGAAGTCTCAAAAATATATAATATAAAGGCTGAAATGCCTGACCAGACACATTGTTATCTTGTAAACAAGGACTGAGGGAACCTCACTGTAGAGACATTAAACACAGTTTTAATTAGTGTGAACAGCTGCTTTAAAAACATTTTTACAACACACTTTAATTCAATTCAATTCAGTTTATTTATATAGCGCCAATTCACAACACATGTCGTCTCAAGGCTCTCCACAAAGTCAGGTTCATTCATTCCAGTTAATCGTAACCATTGAACAGTGCAGTCAGATTCAGTTATTTATTCAAATTGGATAAAAAGTTTTTCTGTCTAAGGAAACCCAGCAGATTGCATCCAGTCAGTGAC
>JAHUTJ010058470.1:0-22654 GCA_036250325.1 Characodon lateralis
TCAGAAGTCACCTAATTTGTTGGAGAACATTTAAGAACAACCATTATCATGGAGACCCAGAACCACAGCAGACAGGTCAGGGAGGAAGTTCTGGTTCAGTGTAAAGCAGTTAGATTCTGCAACAACTCCCCAAGCATTGATCATTGTGAGAGGATGGACCAACTGCAGACCTACAGTACAGACCAAAAGTTTGGACACCTTCTCATTCAAAGAGTGGTCTTTATTTTCATGACTATGAATATTGTAGCTTCACCCTGAAGGCATCAAAACTATGAATGAACACATGTGGAATTATATAGTGAACAAAAAAGTGTGAAACAACTGAAAATATGTCTTATATTCTAGGTTCTTCAAAGTAGACACCTTTTGCTTTGATTACTGCTCCACACTCTTGGCATTCTGTTGATGAGCTTCAAGAGGTCGTCACCTGAAATGGTTTTTACTTCACAGGTGTGCCCCGTCAGGTTTAATAAGTGGGATTTCACGCCTTATAAACGGGGTTGGGACCATCAGACAAAATAAAAGCCCTTATACTAACCATAATCAGAGAGCTTGAAATTTAAATATCACGAAACCTTAAAATTGACTTTATTTTGAAAAACCAACATCGCCAGCTCCTTCCTGCCCGCGAAGCTGCTACAGCTGTTCGTAGAGGGAGGTGAAAGAATCCCTCATCCTCCATCCTGCTCCGTTCCGACCAACGGAGCAACGCCGTTGTGTAAATTAATGAGAACGGTTCCACGTTCTCCGTGACAACTCCGAACGTCACCGTCAACCGACCCGCTCTCCGTCGTTCTTCGTCAAATTACGGAAAAACTCCAATCTTCTCTTCCATTCCGGTCCATCTTGCTCCGGCCGGGTCAACCCATGTACCTCTCGCATGCTTTCTTCGGGATCCAAGGAACTTGGACATATGTTGCATTTGAATGATCGTAATATAGTTAATTAATATAAGTTTTACCTTAATGCGTAATGTGTCCCTCGGCAGCCCACCGCCACGATTAAAATAAAAAAACCCTGCAGTCTGACGGAGCTCGAGGTGTCTTACAAAGAAAAGTTTCATTCTGAAGATGTTCAAAGCTGGAGACAAACCTCAAAAGTCCTACAGCCAAGGAAGACTCAGAGGAAGCTGACTAATTACACGCCGCACTTTTCAGTTTTTAATACACAGCAACTTTTTCTTTCACATCAAATTGAAATAAAACAAGTTTGTTGCTGCAACGTAGCTAAAGTGTGAACATGTTGAAATACTTCAGCAGAGTGACAGCTGCTAACAACAAGCTACGTAGGAAACACACGGCACCATCAGAACCGATACTTGTTCTGTAGAACATCTCCAGGATGGTGTGTTCAGACCGGAGTGTTGGTTTCCTGCCACACGTTTTGCACATAAGCCAGGAGTAGCACAGACTGCTGCTTCTGCACCTAAATTAGTGGGCAGAAGGTTCTGAGAAGAAGCTCGGTTTCTTCTAACTGAAACAGAACCTCACCTGTCAGAACCTTCCATTGTTTTCTTCTCAGGAACCAGACTGAAAGGATCCAACTCCATCCTCTCTCTGAACCACCACGCTGCATGCTAAAGGTCATGACCTGAAGAAGTCAACAGAACCTCCCCATCTGTAAAAAACAGAGGTTTAGAGGTGGAGCTCTGATCTACTCCGCCTACCCAACCTTCTGGGTACCAGCAGCTGAAATGAGCTTCCCCAATTGGGAGGCTGACTTCTGCCTTAAGGATAAGGAGAGGAGTCTAAACATCTCATTTTAGGGAAAAATATCGGATGATTCCCACATTTCAGCAACAGTGTTTCTGTTGCTGAGACCATAGCTCAGTTCATGTCGGGCCCAGTTTATGATGCATCATCGGGGAGAACATCCAGGAACGCTCCGAGCTTCACCAGGAGGACGAAATATGAGACCAAAGTCGGCACAAGTTCATTTAACCCTGAATATGTATAACCTCTCAGTTTTAAGGCTTTGGTCACATAATTCATACATTAGAGAGAAGTTAATGTGGTGATTCCTGAGACACCTGAGGGGGGCGCTGGAGAGCTCAGGATGAAACTTTAATACCGGTCTTGTCCAAGCGTATCAGTGCTATTAGAATGGTTTAAAGTGTTTCTAACTAAATTGTATCAACTGGGTCAGAGATCTGCTGCAACATGATCACCTTCTATAAGGAGACCAACAGGCAGAAGCTGAATCAAATATTTCCTGACTGCAGTAAAAAGGTCAAAAACATCCTAGATTATGAATGTTCCATGCAGGTGTGTTTATGCACAGATTTGCTAATTTAGTTTTGTGCACGAGCTCAACGTGGTGCAATAAGGGGAACCAGTCTGGTAGAAGATCCAAACTGGTTTGAGTTTCATTGACTGTGTCCCGGAGGCATCACTCCAGTCCTCCAGAGCTCCTGTCCTGCGGCGTTTAGATGCCCTCCTGCTACAAAACACCAAAATCACCTCCTGATCGCATCGTCAGGTCCTGCAGAGTCATGGTAGTGAGCCATTCATTTAAGTCTGGTATGTTGGAGCAGAGATCCATCTAGAAGCTGCAGGACAGAAGCTCTGGAGGACTGGGGTTGGAGACTCCTGGTTTAAAGAACAAAGTGGCAGACATCATTTTCTTTCTGCTTCCTTAACCTGCGCAGCATGTTCAGTTTCTGAAGAACGTTTGGCTATGAGTGAAGACTCTAAAGCTGAGGATCTTCTGCTGAAAGTGTTTCCAGACACAAACAGCCATGTTGTTTTTTATCACAAACTGCTGGAGAACTTTGGTTTATTAACACACCACTCAGAGCTTAATGTTCTTCTTCTCTGTCTCCTCAGCATGGCGTAGAAGCTGCTGCCCCAGTTTCCTGCCACGATGAAGCTCCGCCTCCTGAAGGAGTTGGACCTCACCTGCAGCCGTTCCACTTTTCTTAAATACATTAACCTGATCAGATCAACCAAACGTGGCCAATGAGACGGCTGGAGGCGATCTGTTGAAGCTCCTCATGAGCCGAGACTCGTTCCGATGTGTGTGCAGATTTCTGAGCTGCTGTTAGAATCTGGAAGGTGTTTGGGTTTCTGATTAAAGCTCGGTTAGAAAACAGACTGCAGTGTGTCTGTGTGCAGAAATGGTTGTTTTTGTCATGAGACGAACTGAACATGTTGAGTATTTCTAGAAGTATCTTCCATCTGTAAAATAAACTGACTGCTCCCTTTTTATCTGTTTGAGTCTCATTTTGATATTTCAATAAAATGTTTTGAAGGAGCTCCTTAAAGATCCTGGATCATCTCTAGGTTATTTTGCTTTTGTCCCTGAGGAGACACCTGAGATGTTTCAGCGAAGGCTTCATCAGAGGTGTCACTGGATTGTACGAGATATGTCAATCAGCTGCTGTTTCCTGAGGCGGCGTCAGCCAGTCATTAACAGGCTGACGCCGCCTCAGGGACTGAAGATTGTTTTTCAGACACAATGAACTTTATCGCAGTTGTCATGTTTTAGGACCACATTCAGCTGCAGCATCGTATGAGCAGGAGGACTCATGAACACCTCCGTCACATTTGTCTCTAAAACCACTGAGGGTACTTTGGTTTTTCTGCAAGAAGCTTTTCACAGGTTTGAGAATTGCAACCACAAGCTTTTATACCAAAGGTTTGTGTTAAAATCTCACAACAGAACCAACTGGTTCTGTGATGGAACAATGATTTGACTGGATCAAGTATGTTCTGTATAGTCATACCAGAGTCCAGCTGAAATGACTAATCAGCTGACTGGTTGCTGTAGAAGACAAACAGATGAGGTTACGTCCAAAGAAAAGCTGCAGCTTGACTTTGTATCAAAACCGCCTCACGTGCAGGACACCGATGCTGAGAATATTGCAGCTAAAAGACATTTTCTGGATCAAGAACTTTAAGTTCAGAGGTTCATCCTGCAGCGAATAAGCTTCAGGATGTCTCCTACAGAATCCTGTTGCCACCAGTGCAGAGCTTGTGCAACATGGGTTGGTATGAATGCAACTGCATATGCAGTGAAATGAAGACTGAAGGTGCTGCAAAGGATCCAAGAAAACCACCAAGGCCCGACTGAAACTCTAGGAAGTTCAGGAATGGACCACAGAAGACTGGAGCAAAGTTGTTTTTTCTGATGAATCCTCCTGATTGGGACATCTGGAGAAGAAAAGCAAAGAACTAATGCAAATCCTGTGTGGTGCCACCAAGGAAGCATCCTGATCCAATCACTGTATGGGGTCCCTGCCAATTCTGCCCAAAAACACTGACATGGATTTGGATCATAACATCCTCCTAGAGCATCTTCTTCCAACAATCCAGGAAACGTTTGGAGATAATCTGCAGATTTCCAGCATGATGTTGCTGAAAGATAAGAACATCTACATTCTGGACCTGCGGTCAGGAAACTTCCCAGATCTGAGCCCCACTGAGAACCTCGGATCGGTTCTAGGAAACCAGATGGAAAAACAGAAGCCAACAAACTGAATGGGTCACCTTCAGTCGGGATCTGGTCCACAAACGGAGATGCCGAAGGTCAGAGAGAACACCAGGAGTTAGGAAGCAGGATGAACTCTGGAGATTCTAATAAAAGCTTTTTAAACTGATCAAATCTTTAAATGTTGGTCAGTTTAACCGCAGGAACATGAAAAAATAGCCCCACGCTTTCCTAATTAGGCCACATCTGTTGGTGTTTGGTGACACCTGCTGACGAAAAGCAGGAATTGCAGTCCGTGTTATTTATGTAAAAGAAAACATACAAACATTTAAGGCTTTTTATTTATTTATTTACTGCCAAACGCTGTGAGTCAGGTCGCAGCAATGCATCTATGTACACAAACTGAAAACAGCGACACCTTGTGGAACCCTAAAGAAAAACATTGTTTGATTATATGACGCACACTTTGTTTTACACATAGGCTTAGCTTTATGTTTTTGGTTTGGGAAAAACACATCTAAAAAGACTTTTTCCAGGTTAAAAGAAAACAGTTATATTTATGGCATAAAATCAGTTGACATTTCTATAAAAAAGTGAAAACATGCAGGGTTTGTACTGCAGAACAAATATTTTCTATAAATTTGGGTTAAAATAGGCAGACTGGGAGCAGGTACAAAAAGATGAAGATTACATACAGTTTTTTCTAAAAGACCAAAGGAAAAAAAGCCAAATTTTACTATTTGATTAATGTGCAAAAAAGCTCATTCAGTTCTTACATTAAATATATCTTTATGTTTAATGCTTGACTCTGTCGTGTTTTAGTGTTTCTACAGACCAGGAGGACTTTATTGAATCCTGACCTCTAGGAGAGATCCAATAAGCTTCTCCTGAAGCGTCCTGTCAAACTTCGCTCCATTACTCCTCCAGCGCCCTGGAGCTGCAGCATCACTTGGTAAACTGCTCTGAACATTATAGTTTCTGCTGCATTTAACACTAAAACCACAGTAACCCTAACTGGCCATGAAAGAAGCACAAGGCTCTCCCTTTTCCAGACAGAATCTGATTTACGGCAATAAAAGAAGACGTGGTGAGCTATGATGGTGTTGTGCTTACAGCTGTGTGAGGCGTGCAAGGGGAAATATTGCACATCATTACTGACGAGGACCTCGGGGTGAAAGGTTAAGCTTCATGTTGACTGTAAAACTAAAGTTCAGTTAAAACTTAAAAAGCTGAAAAGGACGAAATGAGGTGACGCGGTGTTTAGGCGGCTGATACATGTTTAGTGTTTGAGACGAGAACCCACAGATCAACCTTTGCATTCTCAAAACTCTAACGTGATTGGTCTGTTTGTGTTCTTTCAAGAAATGACAACTCTGGCTGTTTGGGAAAAGTAAGCAGAGCGCCCTCTGCTGGCGTCTGCAGTTTGTGTCATAAGAACTGAATAAACCAAAGAGTCTGAACGTGGAGAGGATCATGACGGTTTCTGGTGTGACCACCCCCTCCATCCTCCTCCTCTCTAGCAGCCGAAGGTCTCCTGGGAGGCGTACACCATGTAGAGGAAGCCGTCCTCGTCCCTCTCCTGCTCATAGATCTCAGAGATGGGAGTGGACACGGACACCATGCTGTGCTGGTTGACCAGCAGGAAGAAGGCCTGGGTGGGGTTGAGCTGCAACCGACGCCTGCAAAGAAAAGAGGAGCAGGAGGAGGAGGAAGATGAGAGGCGGGTTAGAAAACAGCTGCTGATGAAATCTGCCTGAAGCCTGAATTTCATTATTTATAATGATGCAAACTTCCTCCAGCTGTACAGGAAATAACAGGAGTCAAACACATTTATCATTAATAATGAACATCAGACATTAGGGAGTCCCTTTCAAGAACTTATATCAGCGTACTTTACAGCCGGAAAGAAAAAAATCTTTGTAAGCATTAAACATAAATAACCGTTTGTTTTCTTGACAAACAAACTTCTTTGTAACAGGAAGATGTCAAATGGATGTGTGGGTGCTTATTGGTAAAACTAAAAAAGGATGAAGTGAGACCTCCTGCTACATCTGTGCAGAAACATGAGTGATCTCTGTGGAGTGAAACACAGGTTTCCTTCCCCCACAGAAACCAGTCTCTGTTGGAGACGCTCGAGTTACAGGAACAACCGGAATCTTGGATATTAGAGATGCAGCAACCTAAAGCTGACAACACAAAAACGTTTATGCTGCAGATAGGATGGAAATCCCAACCGGGGAGTCAACAGACAGACCAATGAGGCGGCTGCAGCGGGTGCTTCAGGTTTACTGATAATTAGCTTCACCTGTGACTCATTTTCACCATAGGGTGAAGCCAAAATAAAAGAGAAATGTTTGACCGTAGCTGCAGCCTAAGAACTTCAGACACCCTTCAATCCACCATATGTGCAACATTAGCTTGAAGGGACTTTTTAGACTCAAACTACATGTAGTAGAGGGACAGAGTCTGAGTGGTGAGACAGTGTCCTGAGAATGAGGTTTTAACAGCTACATTACTGTAGTGCAGTGAAATCATCACGAGGTAAACATGGACTGATCATGTGATGAAGAGTGAGAGGTTCTTAATCAGCCATGGGTTACAACATGGATGAACACGGACTCTGGACTGTTCACAAAGGCCAGTATGGACCTTTCTACACCTTTCAGTGTCACACTAACGTGGACCTAACCCAGTACAGTGAGAGGAGGAGCCGGAGCCGACTCCCCGTGACGTCACTGCTTAAACAAAAAACGCCGTGTTCCAACATGGCGGCCTCAACCGCACGGGTCTCCAGCAGAACTGGACGGAGGGACACAACGCACGTGATTTGTCTCCTTGCCGGCAAGTTTAGGATGAAATATCAATGTTTATTTCATGATGTTTGCTTTGGTTTGTGTTGAGAAACTCAGCTAAGTGCTAACAGACTAGCTGCTCAGCTAAGGATGTGTTCTGGGTTGTGTTTTTAAAGTTAAGACAAACTTTATTTAAAGGGTGGTTTTAAACACAGATCAGCCATAACGCGCCGTCAACGCTTATGCATTTAATGGTATTAATGGTATTAGAAAAGTACATGTATGACTTTGAAGGGGTGGTAGCAAGCTAGAAGTTTCCTTTTGTTAGCTAACGGCTAAGGCTAAACACGTGACTCGCCGCCATCTTATAAGTCCATAGGTTTCTTCATCACAACGCGACGACCAGTTAAAATCATCTATCCACAAAGGTTGTTGACTCTTATTCAAAATATTTCCTTAAATATTATTGTACTAAATAAAGGCTGCTAATTAAAGACCGTTGAGAATTGGTCACCCAGAAGGTTGGTTTTATTCATCAAATCATTCTTTAAAATATTACTAAAATAATGTTTATCTGACCTTGCATTGTAAATGGTTGTTTGAAGGTATACTAATTATTGCCTGAGTTGGTTCCAAGACTAATTTAACTCATTTTCAGATTTTTAAAAATAATCCTTGGTTCTCAGACATAAATAACACTAATAATGTTAATAAATAACACTGGTAATGTTACATCACTTTATTGGCCATGGTTTTTAACTATCTTGTTCAAATTGTACATAGTTGGTCTTCCTTATTCTTTCATGTTGCTTGGTATTTTAGTTGGATTGTTCTAGGATACTAAAGAGTTTGTTGATTGAAATATGTTTGACTTTGAGTTGACTTATTTTTGTTCATAAATTCTTGTATTTTAAGAAATTGTGTGAATTCATTCTGTGTGTGCAGAGTTTTGCTGTTCAGTAATGTCAGAGCTTGGCTCATCCCTTTCACTATTGTCCTAACGCCACCACCTTATTGGACTGGTATTTACAGGATAACAATAAAAAGACCGAAATATTATTTAATAAAATGTAAAAAGTATTAATATTAAATAATTGTAATGATATTTACAACATCAGTAGGAAATTCACCACATCAAGCTTCACCTTTTCAAGATCAATTTGAGCTGCAGAGTTTGCTACCACTATTTGTTTCCAGAGTGGCCACCATGTTACCCACTGATGCCAGAGTTAGGATGAGCAGAAGTCACGTCATCAATGTCATGACTGTTTTCCTGCCTTTTTGGATTTTTTACATATTCCATCATTTCAATCAAGGAAATGAATCTTAAGTATCATGAGGTGGAAGCTTCAGTTGAAAAGAAAAGTTGTAGGATTCATGATAGATCCTCTTATTTGTTTCTGTTTACCTGATGATCTTCACCAGCTCACTCATGTTGACATGATCAGGAACCAGGAACTTGGTCTTGTCCAGAACAGGAAGCTGTTTCTCTCCCTTATACCGCTCGATGATCACCTGCAGACAGCAAATGTGAAAAACTGGAGCCAATCGAACATTTTGTTCACTGGACAGAAACATCCTGACACCAGTGAGCCAGAAGAGCCGCAATTCAATACATTCATTAAATACAGTAATTTTACTGAGAAATGATCACAGAAATAATAATTTATCCAACACACGCTTGTCCTTCGACTGAGCTGCGATAGGGTAAATAAAAGCATCTAGTCTGAATCATAGAAGATGTTTCTGATGAAGGAAACAGAAGTTTGTTCTGGTATGGGTCATAAAATAATGCAGAAATGTACAGTGAGTCTCAAACCTCAGGTTAAAATACCAATTTATTGGGATGAGACCATTAAAAATTATTTCAGCATTTTGTCCACCTTTGAACTGACACATATGGTCTAATCTATCCTATAAAATTCAACAAAAAACTAATCTGTGAGAAAAATGGAAAAATGAAAAAGCTGCAACAACCTGCATGTATAAGTGTGTCAACAAGAAGAAATGAAACCAGTGCTGCCCGTTTCACCCCCGCTTCAACCTCTGTTGATGACCTTACAGATTGTTTCGGCACCAATGTCAAACCTAACGGAGGAAACCGGCCCGATAAACACCAAAGTTCTTGGTTTTTTGAGCTCCAACTTTTTTTCTTCCACAAAGAACAGAAACGTGAACTACAGGTTCATTATGGTATTAATAAACTTATTAATGCCAATAACATCAAGGCAGTCATATTTCTCTGACATCATCAATAAAACATTAATAATGATCGGACCTTATTTCCTGGACCAGCTCACCCACCTGTCCCTCCCGAACTCTGATCCAAGTCCTACAATGACTGTAGATTTAGTCAAAGACTGAATTCGGAGAATAAAACGATGGTTCCACCTCTGGTAACTGGGCTTCGTCTCCTGTTTCTCCAGAAGCGTTTGAGCATCTGGATCATTGTAATCCAGTGAATTAAACATCACTGATAGAAACTGATAGGGACATGAAATCCACAACCTTCTGCCTTGCTGTGCTCACACAAGGTTTCCCACAGGGTCTGAAGAATGATCTGAACATCTCTAACCCTCTTCAGTCAGGAGTTCCACTACAACACGGCACTGGGGTTACAGCAATGCAGCAGAAACTTCTGTCTGGGTTTTACTGGATCTCTGTGCTACATTCGATACAGCAGACAAGAACATCCTGAATGACAGACTGGAAAGGTGGGCAGGACTGTCCGGTACTGTGCTGAACTGCTTCGGATCTTATTTGTAAGAACAAAACTTTGTTGTGTCATTTTGGTTCTTATAAATCAAAGGGTTCCTCAAGGCTCCCTTCTTGGGCCTCTTTTAAACAACATCTACATTAGGGGTGTCCAGCACCAGACCTCAAGCGTCAGTGTCCTGCAGGTTTTAGATGGGCGATTGTTCCAACACAGCTGATTCAAATGACTGATTCACTTTCTCAGTATGTAATCTACAGCATGCAGGATGCCGGTCCTTGAGGAGTGACTCTGGACATCACTGATCTACATAATCTCACTATCTTCAATTAAAGAGTCCTACATCTCAAACCTATGCAGATGACATACAACTTTATATCTCTGTGTCACAACAAGACCATCGTCCACTGCCGTCACTGAATCAGTGTGTCTAAAATATCCACGAGTTGAGGGGTCAACATTTCCTCCAACTCGGTGCAGAAAAGAGGGAAGTCGTTATTTTTGGGCCCAAAAAATGTGATCAGAACTGAATTGGAGTCTGTGGAGCTACAGACAAAAGAAGAACCAAAAGCACCGGTTTTATAGTGGACTCAGCCCTGAACTTTAAAGTCTATCAATAAATACGGAAACTAAGACTTTCCAAACTTTACCAGAATAAAGATTTTATCAAATCAGGACAAAATCTCCAGTAAATTATTTTATTTTCAGGAAGTTCAATTATTTAAATAGTGTCCTTCCTGGTCTCTGCAGAAATAAATAAGAAAAGATTTAAAATTCTGCTACTGGTTCATAAAGCACTACATGGTTTTGTGGCTGAAATACATTCTTGAGTTGCTGGTAAGGCATGAACTATGTGGACCCCTCAGATCTTCAGCGACCTGGCTGAAGATCTAGATGAACAGTTTCCTGGAAAGTGGATTGGTCATCGTGGGCCAGTTGAATGGTCCCCAAGGTCTCCCGATCTGACCCCCTTAGACTTTTATCTTTGGGGTCATCTGAAGGCAATTGTCTATGCTGTGAAGATACGAGATGTGCAGCACCTGAGACTACGGATACTGGAAGCCTGTGCTAGCATTTCTCCTGCGGTGTTGCTATCAGTGGGTGAAGAGGGTTGCATTGACAATCCAACACAATGGGCAGCACATTGAACACATTTTATAAGTGGTCAGAAACTTGTAAATAACCCATGAAAGAATAAAGTTATGTTAAAACCAAGCACACCATTGTTTTTCTTGTGAAATTCCCAATACGTTTGATGTGTCACATTCCTATTGAAAAAAAAAAAAGTTGGATTCAAAATGGCCGACTTCAAAATGGCCGCCCTGGCCACTACCCATCTTGAAAAGTTTCCCTCCTCACATATACTAATGTGCCACAAACAGGAAGTTAATATGACCAACCATTCCCATTTTATTAAGGTGTATCCATATAAATGGACCACCCTGTAGAATGAGATCTAGTTGATCCTTTGCAACCTCTCTGTAGACTATGGCTTTAACTAAAGCTTCTGGAACAGCTGAACTTTACGTCAGGTTCATCTGACTCGCTGTAATTTGTGGCAGATTTAAACCCAAGATGACTCAACGCTTCCACTGAATCCGAAGTTCGTTCAGTGAAGCATTAGTTTCAGGGTGTGAACATTTCTGCAACCAGATTATTAAGTGTTTCATGTTTTAAATGACTCTCCTAGTGACAGCTGGAGATAGGAACCGGCCCCCAAACTCTATTTTCCATTTATGATGTTTGCTCTTGTGTCTGTTTAAAGGAACCTTTCCACCTTTTTAAAACATTCAACTAAACAAGTATGTTGCAGCCGTGCGGCTGTAGGTTGAGGCATGTATCCTTACTGGTAAATCAGACTGATCAGACTGTTCCTGTAAGGAGCTGATAGAGGAGATGTTCTAATGGTCTCAGGTCTAGAAACACAAACGGCTGAAGCATCTAATGTTCATCTAATGCTAGAAATCCTACAGAAACTCATTCTTTTTCGCAGCATTTCACCAAACTGAAGTCCTGCGGGTTGGGTTAAATCAGTCCTAAAGTCCAGGATGTGTGATGTGACAGGAAACTTACCGGAATCTTGTTTGGATGCTGCTCCCGGATCTGCTGCACTTCTTTGCACCGATCGGCTGCGGACAGAAAGCAGGAAGAGTCAACACTGAGCAACAATCCCAGCCGTTCCAGTTTCTACTGAAGCTACTTCCTTCGGCACCATCATTCATGTTATCATCACAGTCAGGAATTAAACATGTTCCAGTCAGATGAAACCAAAACTGGACCCGAGGAAAACCGTAACCAAGCCAACTCTGACTTATCAGAACCAAAGCTGCAGATCTATCCCTCCATCTTTCTGCTGCACTCCTGAGGGGCAGCTACAAATTCAGCTACAATCAAGCTGAAACTGCTCATTATTAAGTCCTGATTTCAGATTTAACAACAATTATTCAGAGTTTCTCCAGCCTTGATCCCCGGAGAAAGCTGTCCTGCATGTTTTAGAAGTTTTCCTGCTCCTCCAAACAGACCTCAAAGAATCAATTAGCAGAGCAAAAGCCTGTTAAACGTTAGACGTGACGATCAGGAAGTCATCTAACAAAGTTCCATCACACTTTTCAGGTTAAACTTCCAGACATCTTCTGCCCATTTATAAAGGTGCGAAGACATGAATTACCATGGTAACCAACAGAACCTGCTCTGGAGCAGGTTAGGGTGCAAAGATTCAGCTTAAGCTAAATGTTTGTCATGTTTCCTGTGATGCAATCAGGTGGATTAACTCGCCTGCATGGCAGTAATGATCACATGAACTGAAATATAAAACCTGATCCGCGTATCTGATGATGAAATGTTTCTGCATCCGTTGCCATAGGCCGGCTGTAGCAACATCTGGGACAGATGTTGCTCCACACAGAGCGGATGTCTGCAGACTTTGCTGGAATATTTCACAGCTTTGCATAGTATTTGTTTGTGAATATCACCTGGAATCCCCGCAGCATTTCCTGCTTTTCAGGACCTGCTGTGACCTTGTTGGACCACCTCACCGTCCAGTTATAGAACACACACCAAATACCCTGGTGGTTCTCCAAAAAACATGAGGCTGGGTTCAAAGGTTAGAAACCTGAGGACAAACAGTCTGAATGAGTTCTTTGTTTATGCTTCTCTGCAGCAGTTTCAGGAAGCTGGAGGAAAAACAGATTTATTCCATATTCAGAATTCTGGAAAAGTTTCATTCCTGAAAACTCTCTGGAGTCTTTCTGTAGAACTAATGATCCGTATTCTGATCTTACTTCCAGAAAGGTGCAGAATTCCCTTCTTTAAGATGATGCAGTTCTAGAAACTCATCTGGTCCTCACCAGGTTCTAAATGCACTAACTAAAGTTAAAGCACTCCTTTATTTGACAAAACTCTGAAGCAAGGTGTTAAGAAATCGCTCGTCTGATCCAGCATCCCGTAGAACTCTTTCAGTGGTTCGCAGAACCTCCTTCAGCAGCCTGTAGAAACTTTGCTGAAGGCCCGTACAACCTCCGCCAGCAGCCCTTAGAACCTCCTTTACTTTACTTTTCAGCGTTGCTGCACCACAGCATTTCAATCAGGTTGAGATCTGGACTTTGACTAGGCCATTTTAGGACCTAGCTTCGTTCCTTTTTAACCCATTCTGTTCTAGATGTGCTGCTGTGTTTGGGACCATGGTTCTGTTGATTACCCAGATTGGACCAAGCTTCAGCTGCTGGACAGATGGACTCACATCACACTCTACAATACTTTGGTGTACAGAGAAGTTCATGGTCCACTCAATGACTGCAGGGTTACTTGGTTCTATGGTTGCAAAGCAAGCCCACATCATCAACCCTCCACCACCGTGCTTGACAGCTGAAATGAGGCATGGATGACATGCTGTGTTTGTTTTCCTCAAAAAATGGTTCTGTGAATTATGGTCCAACATCTCTATTCTACTAACTCAACTAGTCTCACCTGTCCAGAGAACATTGTCCCAGAACTCTTGTCCTTCATTCAGATGCAGCTTTGCTAGCTTTAGTCCTGCTGCCATCTTGTTTTTAGAGAGAAGAGGATTTCTCCGCCAACCCTTCCAAGCAGCCATACAGGATCAGTGTTTTTCTACCGGTCCTGTCATGACCTTTAACCTGCTAACTGAGGCCGGTAGAGTCAGAGATGGAGCTCTTGGTCATTTTTCTGAGCTTCACACTCTGACCTTGGGCTGAACCTGTTGGGTCATCCTCTCCTGGGAAATTGGCAGCGGTCAGAGATGTTTTCCTCTAGGGAATAATGTCTCTCTCCAGAATGATGGGCTTTAGATGGTTTGGAGATGACCTTTGAACCCTTCCCAAACTGATGGGAGGCTACATTTGAAGGAAACAATGTTGAAACTGGGCTAAAATCAGGATAAATTGAGTCCATATTTTGTATAAAATTATTAACGAATTCACAGCTTAGGGGAAAAAAAACCCATAAAAGGAATAAAACCTGGATCAAGTATCAACATCAAAAACTAGAAAAATGAGGATAAACAAAGAACAAACTTAGAAAAAATTAATACAACTGGGATCAAATAAATGAAATAAATTAGAATTAAACAAAGTAAACATTCAGAACGAAGTTGGAATTAAACTGAAAAATTTGGGATAAAATTACAATGAAAAAACACCAAAAACTGTAATAAATCCATATGTTATTATTGGAGGGATTAAGGTTTATTTTTAAATGGAAAACAAAAAGGAAATTAAGACAAAAATAGCAAAGAAATCATGATGAGAGCTCGACAAGAACAGGATAAACCAGGATGATTTGCCTGGTGCTAACACACACCTGGAAGCTCCAACAAGCTCCTAAACCAGTTTCACGGAACCGACCCAGTGGGCCGGGGTGACCTCGTCAGTGTGAGCAGCACATGTTACAGGCACTGCTCACACTGATGATGGTCGGTTCATGAATGCATTCATTCAGCAGCTCTTGCTGCTCCTCTCCGTTACTCACCTTCTTTAAAAACCCAATAGGACCTTTAATTAAACCCGGCATTGAATAAACTAACTGGTAACTTAGACCAGAACCTGGATCAGATGTTTTGTCAGATTTATGTTTCTGTCTGCTGATGAAAAAGGTGCAGATTTGTACATTAAACTCAGTAACTGAGCTGGTTTCTCCTGTATTTTATTGTTATATGACCAGCAGTGGTTTTCTGCAGAGGTCTGTGGGTTAAAGTGTTTCTAATAGACAAGATATGATCTAAAAGCTGGGTTCAGGTGAACTTCGTCCCCTGCAGCTCCTCAGGTTCTCCTGTTTTCCTCTGAATCAGTCCCATTATGCAATGATGAGAGTCTGGGCTCCTCCCAGTCTGAACTGGGCCCCTGTCCCAGCATCAAATTACAGCAAATATCAGAGATCACGTGTGATGGGATAATGTGTCAGCACATGTTTTTCCTTCCAGTAAACACTGAGCGGAACCAGCACAGAGGTGATCCAGTTGTTATAGCCTACTGGTACTGGTGGTACTTGTGGTGGTGGAGGCCCTGGTGGCCTGATGTCACCCTGACCCAGATAGCCGTTAACCTACTAACTGACTGCATGCTCACAGTAGCAGAACACACTTTCATCTCGCTGTTTCACATTAAAATTGGGGCTGATTATTTACTCTGACCCCTGGGGGCCTCTCTGCTCAGCCTGGAGCCTCTTAACGGCCACAGCAACACATCACACCGGCCTACAGTCACCGACAGCCGGGCTCCAGGCTGCTAACGGGCCGCTGTCTTACCGAAGGTCCTCCGCTGTTTGAAGGGTCTGTCGGACGGCATGTCTGCTGCAAGTGTGTCCGAAGAAAGGCGCTGAAGATCGGTGTCCTGTGGTCTCTGAGGTCCGTCTGAAGCTAAGCAGCGGCTGCAGCTCCGGACAAACAAAGCCTGTAAAGCTGTGAGGTCATCAGAGGCGCTTAAAGGAGCCGCACACCCATTATTACTGAGACGGGGATCAGCTCTCTGCACAGGCGACACCGAACCGCTGCTGCTTGGGGTCCTGGGGATGTTCACTTAGTAGCTGAGGTCCAAACAACTCTGTGAGATTGTTGGGAGAGACCCCAAGCAGTCCTCTTCAGCTGAAAGGAAAGGGGTCCGGAGGTCCAGGAACAGCCCAGGAACCCCCAAGGTTCCAGTCTGCTGGGAACTGGAAACGGCTGTATCTCCAGTGTCTCAGACCACAATGAAGCCAGTTTAACATCACCAGCCAGATGCCTTCTGGAGAGAAGTTTGATAGTCAGAGGAGACAAAGATTCAGCTGTTTGACCACATTGACCAGAAGAAGGTTTGAAGGAGTCAACGTGAAGCTTCCTCTGTTAGCTTTTTATCAAACTTCAGTCTTTCGGTTATTAAATTGTTAATATCAGACAAAGATAATCTGAGTAGAAACAAAAACTGTTTTTAAATTTTTATTTATTAAGAGACAAAATCTGTCCAAACTAACCTGTTCCTATGTGGAAAAGTATTTACCCCCCTTGTTTAATCAGGAATGATCTGTGATGTAATTTTATTTAAAATTTCAGCACGCCTAGGCCTGGTCAGTTCCTTATCCAGAGAATGAAGAAATCACTCAAATAGAGCCTGTATGACAACATGAAGTAGGCTAAAAGATCAAAAGGAGCACATCATGCCCTGACCTAAAGAAATTTAGCAACAGATGAGAAACAAAGTTGCTGACATCTATCAGTCTGGAAAGCGTACAGAGACACGTCTAAGTCTTTGGACTCCAGAGAACCACAGTGAGAACCATTATCCACAGATGGAGAAAACATGGAACAGTGGAGAACCTTCCCGGGTGTGGCTGGCTTACCAAAAATACTCCAAGAGATCATCAGTAATTCATCCAGGAGGTCACAGAAGAACCCAGAAAAACTCACTGCCTTAGTTAATGTTGGCGGCAAAAATGGGCTCCATGGGAGAGTCCCAAGGCCAGAACCACTGCTGACCCAAAAGAACAATGACCCAAAGCAAACCAGTGAGTTCAGCTCAGAAGCTGGTTTTGGAATAGCCTAGTTCAAGTACGAACATAAAGTCAATGGAGATGCTGTGGCATGACCTTAAACAGGTTTGTGGGTCAAAATTCCTTAACAGTGATGAAAATGACTCATTAGCAGTTATTACAAACACTTAATGATGGCTGGAACAACCAGTCATTAGGTTCAGGGAGTACTTACTTTTTCCACATAGAGACAGGTTGGTTTGGATATATTTTCCTTTAATAAATTCAATTATAATTGTAAATTACTCGGGTCTGATATCAACATTTGTTCAATAATCTGAAACATTTAAGTGAAACTAAAAACAGAAGGAATCTGGGGGGTCACTGTGGTCAGTTCAGCAGCTCCATGACTGGACCCTGGACCCGGGTGTGTGTTCCAGCAGGACAAGGACCACAACATGCAGCAGAAAGTGGTTTTGGAATGGAGAGAACAGGCTACGTTAAGCTTCTGGCATGTCCTGCTGAAAGTCCAACCTCAACTCTGCTAAAAATTTGTGGACTAGTTTTAAAACTGGGTCTTTACCAAAAAAACAACCAGTTTATATGAACTGCATATTCTACCAAGAACAGCGGTCCACCATCGGCCAGAACGATGTGACACGCTTGTTGATGGCTTTAGAAGCCTGTGCTCCAGGTGCACCTTGCTGAGCAACATTTAACCAAATATTAGAGAAGGTTTATGTGATTTTGACCCTGATCAGCAGAGATCCACATTAAATTCTAACTTGTGCAGCCAGTTGGTGTTTTTAGAAATCATCACAGTAAAAAGCCCAGTTAATGACCTTCATGTCCATAAAGAGTCGTCAGAAACTTTAATTTAACAGTTTTAATAATCTGTCATTTTAATTTTTTATCCCTTAATCTGTAAAAAATAATCAGGAGAGAAGTGAAAATGTAGCTTGCTGCTCACATGTTTAATAGTTTAATACAATAATGAATCCAAAGATGCATCAAACTACAACTCAGAACAAACCTCCAACAAGTAAAATAAAGTCATTAACAGAGAGAACGGTGGCAGATCAGATCCATCTGGACTCCCAAAACAACGTAGCAGCAATCTGTTTGGAACCACAAGAAGCTGCAGAGCGAAGAGGCCTCAGCAGCTGTTTCAGGGTGAAGGCTTGTGGATGCCGACCATGAAATAATCCTTATCTGTGGAGAAAAAAGCAGAACCCAGAGATTAAATGCAAACAAGGATCTGGATCTCAGGCCCTTTTACACAACAACAAACCAATGAAAAAGGGATTGAAATCGGTGTAATCCCCCCACCCTGCCACTGGGAGGCGGTACGTTCTATGAAACTCAATAACATGCGCACTGAACGTGGAAAGAAAGGAGCGCTTTAAAAAGATTCAGCAGCAGTAAATACTTTGCAATCTGCCATTGTTATTGTTGATCTCTTCTTCTGCGGGTTTCAAACTGGTCGGCAGCCGCATGCACGTTCAGTCCTACTGATTGCAGTCATAATGCTTGTGAGCCAGGAAGGTTCTGTTTCTCCTGTCTACACGACAACGGAGACCGGGACGTTCTCCAATCAGTACACTCTGGAAGCCGTTCTCCCATCCTGCCGTTTTCAGAGAAAAGTCGAGCTGTTGTCGTGTAGACGATCAGGAGAAAACACAGAGAAACGTTTCTGTTTCCACCACAGAATGTCGTCGTGTAAACAGGGCCGTATTCTGGGGTGTGGCTGGGAATCACCTCTGGATCCAACACAGCACCTGATACACGTTAAACCATGAATCCTCCTATGGCCCCTTTTTACCTACCCAGCTAGACTCAACTGGGTTTTTAGGGTTTTCTGTTACGTACTGGTACCAACCCGTGTGTCTACCAAGTTGGGTTCCAACCGAGCCGGGTGGAGCTGAAAATGCAACCTCAGAAGACTGCTGGTCACTGATTGGCTAGGGGGTTGCATCACTCATGAGAGCGCCTTGGTTACAGGAATCAAAGCCGCCATTTTTAAAACTCATAACAGCGACTGAGCGGATTCTGAGCTTTAAGGAAAATGGCAGCTCTGAAATCAACATTGTGGTCCAAAGACAAGGTCCAGACAATCTTCTGCTTGGTGGTTGATGAGGAAAAACAGAAGGAGCTAGTTTTCATGTTACTTTTCAGATCACCCTGCTATGATGACCCCAGATCAAAGCACCTCCAGAGAGGACCAACTCCAACACAAACAGAACATGTTGTGGTTCAGACTCCACAGCTACGTTTTAGGTGAAGAGAACTGAAGCCTTCAGAACATCTCGTACCTGCAGCAATGATTAGCTCGTTCTTCTCAGTGCGGAGGCGCAGGTGGGTGAGCTCATCCTCTGAGTCCATGTCCTGCAGGGTCTTCTTGGTCTTCATCAGCAGTGGCTGGATCAGGGCCACGTACTGCACAGTGATCTGTTCTTCCAGAGTCGACCTCATGATGATTCCTGAAGATAACGTTGGCAGATGTAATCAGATTACAGCTGACTAACCATCTGATGTTAGGCTGAAATCTGATTCTGTGCTGAATCCCCCCTCATTTTTAGCAGGCCTGCATGAGTTCAGGAAAACATCCAGGTGCAATAAAGTTGCAGATATTACCTGCAATCAGTTAACAGAAACTCAGGCGCCCAGAGTTTAGCAGAGTTGAGTTTAGTGGAAACTAAACCCAAGTCCACATAGCGAGTAACATGTGACTGTTTACCAGAACTTCTTAACGCCCTTTTAAGGTATTTTCTGTTGCTTCAAACAACAAGTAACACAATATATATTACCAACATACATTTATATACTTAGTAATCTGACACATTGATTATGGATCGCCAGTGGCAAGCCGTACCTCTCATAGTTGGGCCTTCTCTGCCCGGCTGATACCTGAAACCCAATAAACCCAAATCTTTCTCCCAGCAGCAAAACCTCCTGAAACAAACTGACGCCACGTCTTGAGTCTGAGAAACCGCATATAACACACAAACCTTTGTAACAACGCAGCTTTTCATGGTTTAATCGTCTTGAAAAGGTGAAAAATAATAATTAGCAGTGCGTTCGTATCCTCCTGATGGTATTTCAGTGCATCTCCGTCTCCCACGGTAACCGTGAAGCCAGCTGAATACCTCTGACTGGTGAGGAAACACCCGCTGGCAGCCAATCAAACCATCAGTTTCAGGCTGAAGGTTTCAGATGGTTTCAGATGAGGAACAAATAAACTCTGCCTAGCGACCAGAAACAAGAACTGATTGGCTTATTTTCATTTTCTGAAATCAAATCACTGCATGGTGCGGATCTCAGACAGAAACCTCAGAAGCAAACTCATTTATTTTGTTCTAGAGAAGTTTTATTCTGATCATTTGTGGTAAACAACAGCTCTCATTAAATAATTACTTTTATTTATGTTTCTGGGACCATTTCCCCCCACTGCTGGGCACTAATACTGCTATGATGATAAATGTGTTTTATTGTGAAGGCGCTGCCATTTCCCACCACTTCAGACCCTGATTTTGCTCTTCTGCTGTCTAGATATTGTAGTTTTCAAGATGGAGCCTTTCTAAGATGGGTTCATGCTAACAGAAAAAACAGAAAATGACCTTTTATGGAGTTTCACAAACTGTTTTCTATTAACTGCTATTAACATAAACTAATCAGGTTCAGATATGACCGTACAGACTTTTAGGCTTCAGAGTAGAGTTAATTACAGGAAGTTTGCAGCAGAATGACCCTTCAATGACCCAGGAAGCTTCAAATTGGAAGCCAACTTCAGCATCATGGATTCAGGAGACCTACAGAATAAACTCAGAGCAAATTATTAATAAACATCCTTAAATGACCTTCAGAGGTGGCGATGATGGCTCCTTCAACTCCACTATGACTCTGGATCCTCTTCAGTATTTCTTCAATGTCAGCCTTAAAAACAACGAACAGCAGCTGGTTTTATTTGGACCCAACCCAAAGCAGCTCACTAAACTGTTAACATCTGAAAACGTCCAGTTTCTGCTCTCCTGCTAGCTTCTCTCAGCTAGTCACAGTTAGCATCCTGTTGAACCCCCGAATATAAAGCAACACATCCATAAAAACACGGAATTTTACTACAAATAGCACATCCAGCCACTCTGGCCTACCATTTTAACATTTATGAGGAGAAATCGGTGACAGAAACGGATCTTCTGGCAGCAAACGGAGCCGTTACCGGTCAGCTATGGTGCGTTCACAGTCCTGGAGAAGATGTGGGAATTCTCAGGTTCTCTTTGTGACAATGTCACAATACTCATTGATAAACATCATGAGAAAAGTTAAATAATTTCTAATATTACAGGAAATCCCCTGTTAAATGAAAACAAACATTTAAAAGCCAGGAAGGATGTTTGAATTACTGCAAAAAATATAAATTCATCCTTGATAATTTAATAATTTTTTACCCAAACAGTCAGACTTTAGTCTCTGTCTACAGTTCTCCAGACCTTCTCAAAGTCTTCTCAAACTTGTCTTTGGACATTTTCCCCAGTTTGCAGCAGCTGAGCTACTTAACTCTAACCTATGCATCATTCGGGGTTAGTTGAACCAGAGTTCTTTCTATATTTAACAGACAACTTAAAGAACCAGTTTTAAATGAGGTCTTTAGATTCGTTGTTATTTGCAGCCTGGAACAACCCTGAGATTCCCAAACCAGACACCCAACATAAGCCGGATCAGAGACAAGGTCCTGGTGGATTTCGACATCCAGCAACATCTGCTGCCATCCAAGCAACGTCTTCTTCAGGGACGTCCCTGCTGATTTCAGCAGGATCATGACAAGCCACATTCTGCATGTGTTCCAACAACGTGGCGTCGTGGTAAGAGTTCTGGTTCTGGACTGGCCTACCTGCAGTCCAGACCTGTCTCCCATGGAAAATGTGTGGAACATTATGAAAGGAAAATATGACAACGGAGACCTGGACTGCTGATCGACTGAATTTGTTCATCAAGCAGGAATGGGAAAGAATTCCTACAAACTTCAACTAGTCCTCAGTTCCCAAACACTTCTTGTCAGAAGGAAAGGTGATGAAACACAGTGGTGAACATGACCCCGTCCAGCTTTGTTGGAATGTGATGCAAGCATGAAATTCAAAATGAGTGAATATTTGCAAAAAACAAAGTTTAGCAGTTTGAACATTAAATATCTTCTCTTTGTAGTGGATTCAGTTGCATATAGGCTGAACAGGATTAGCGGATCATTGCATTCTGTTTTTGTTTAAATTTTTAACAATGACCCAAGTTCATTGGAACTGGGATTGTAGTTTGGAGATGATCTTTGAACCCTTCCCAGACTGATGGGCAGCAATATTTGCTTCTCTAAGGTCATTCCTTTAACTACCAGAAGGAAACTACGTTAAAACTAGGATAAAATCAGAATAAATTCAGGCTACATTTTGTATAAAATTATTAATGAATTCACAAATACTGGGTTCTCCTGTATTTTATTGTTATATGTTGCAGCAGTGATTCTAGGAGAGCAAACAACACAATTGGGACAAAAATGGGGCTAAAATTAGGTTAAAATCTGGACAAACTGTAATGTGACAAGGATAAATCTGTCCTGTCTCTGTCCTGTCTTCATCCATCTCAGTGTGGTTTGGATCATCCACGAACCAGGACCGGTCCAGACTGCAACGAATAATCAGGACTGCAGAGAGAATAATCAGGGCTGACCTTCCCTCCATCCAGGACTTATACAGGTCAAGGGTCAGGAAAAGAGCTG
>JAHUTJ010058471.1:0-22644 GCA_036250325.1 Characodon lateralis
GTATATTGTACATTGTAAATTTGTATATTCTGTAATGCAAAAACAGAACAAAAGAGCAAAGTGTACCGGAGGCAAATTCCTTGTTTGTATGCACGAACTTGGCAATAAAGCTGATTCTGATTCTGATTCTGAAGTGGACACGCATCCTGCATGAATGGAGAATGACTGCAGAAAACACACACAGAAGCATTAATAAAGTACAGACAGACTCTACCATGCACACATAGTTTGATTTCTCTTGTTTAGCAGCAATGACTTGCAGTTCTTTGTGCCTGAGGACAAAAGGCTGTTATGTTGTGCCAGTATCAACATCTCATACCCCACTAATTCACTCAGACCTTGTTTTACCTGTCAAATGTTAGTTTATATTAAAACAAATCAAAATAAACACAAAATATTTCATTAAAATTATGAAAATAAATCAGAATCTCACTTGAATGCAGAGGTGACCAAAAGCATTCTTCATGTTTAAATATGGCTAGACATCATAGCATTGGTCATGACAAATAAGTTAGCTCTATGGCGATTGGGTGTCCAGTATGAGCAGCACGTGCGGCCTAGAGCTATCAAGCTTGTTGCTTGGTATACATGACATGAATATAGCAGTACAAAAGAAGACAGCAGTTTTAAAAGTCTACAACATGCTTCTGTGGCTACACTGATTCTAGGTGAAAATTTAAAAGGTTTTCAGACCATATAAATGGCTATAGATCATAGGACAGTTTCTTTGCTTTCCTACTGTAAGAGAACTGCACCAGGGTTCATGAGCTGGTTAACCAGGTTCCATGTATGCAGGCAAATAAGAGTTCACATATTTGGTCCACACCAGAATTTAAATGAGCATTCACACCTGCCCAAATGCAGTGGACTATTTTATTTAAGTCTAACTGTGGACCATTTAAAACAGACCAAAAAGCTCTGGTGTGAAAGTGCCATAAGTCTGACTAACCTCAATCTATCCACTCATCTATATGCTCAAGGTCACCACTGAGTTGGACCTTATTAGCTGCAAAAAGTTGTAATGAAGTCTAAATCCCCTCGAAATGAAAATCTTTCACCTAATGTCCATGCTTGGAAATTTTTGTTCATCCAAGTTAGGAATTTTGTAGACAGACTGTCTGTGGTGGTATGCTAGAGACAAGTGTTAAACTGATAGCTGAATATCAAATTCAGAAGGACCCTTAACAGCCTGTTAAGCACACAACAATCTCTTTATTCTCCTAATGGTATTTTAAGGGTGAATGAAAATTTGAAAGGGAGCAGACATCAGGGCATTACTGGACCACAGGTGTGGGTGGTTTGATCAGTAGAAGAATCAGAACAGGTTGAAACAGGATGGCTGGAGCATAAGCCACCAACTGGACACCCCTGGTGGGAGTTGCTTGTTAGACAATAAAATTGATGTATTATCTGACACTGGCCTGACACCACCAGACTTAAATCTGTCAGAGAACTTGTGGAGAGAGCTGAAAATTAGGATGATGGTATGGAGGCTTTCCAATCTTGAGGACTTGGAGATTTTTCCAGTGATTATAAAGAAGGGTACACCTATTTTTCAATATGCCACGATTTAATAAATGTGTAGATGGAACATTTTTTTTATGAACTGATATTCCTTTTACTCCTTGTTTTATTATCATTCTATCAATTCCAAACAGAAAAAAACCTCTGGTTCAATAAAAAAAATAAACGTATATCTAACAGGGGTATGAATACTTTCTCTACTGTATAAAGTGTTGCCTCAGTGCCACCTAATGTCTTCATGTCTCCTTCTTGGTAGTGTTCCCTCCCATACCAACTTCATAATAAAGTCATTATCACCTCCTAAACATTTGGAGAATATTAAATTTTATTTGTTTTGCTTTATTGTTCTCTAAGGAAATACGGAGAAAAGTGTTTAACTTCTTCAACTACAGTTGATTTTCAGAATGCAAGCGATGTCTATTCTTTTATTGTAAAGACATTTTATATTTATAACCTAATTCTTCTGAACACAAATCAGGATTAAATGAATGAGTCATTCCAGGAAACTTACTAAGACAAAATGATTTGGAATTTATGGAGCCATAAGTCAAAAGTTTATCAAAAGTGTCATTATGACCAGAAGTGTTTGGATTGATCATTAATAGTATGATCTTTCCAAACACAAATGAAAGCAGGAAGTCCAGTGGTCACACTCTTCCGCCAACATGCCTTTCAAGACAAGGACATAGACGAGACTGACATGGATCCAGGGTGTGTGGGTGTGTGACAGCATCCTATAAGCTGGTGTCCATTTATTATCTTGCTCAAGGACAAACACGCACCTACTCGCTCCAGACGCTACTACAACTGATGCACAAATTCATTCAGTAATTCAGCTCTGAGAGGGAGGCGGTGCCTAAGCTCTTCCTGTCTCAAACACAGAAACAAGCAGTAGATCAATTCAAGGTATCTGTCTTTGTTGGAGCAGATTGGACAAAAAGGTACCTGTAGATTGATCTCTAATCTTTCCTTTCGGCTCACCATCACTGTTTTCAGTATTTTTGATGGATAAACAGCGTCTTTGAGGGTTTTTTTCTTTGAAACAGCGTAACATAAAACTGAAGTCATCAGTATTATTGTATAACTTCTTGTTCTAGAGCTGTAACATCAATAAAATGTTCTGAAAGCAATACAATGCTGATTTTAATGGCCTGTATACTACTGCCTATCATTACAGATAGATCCCTAGATAATATGCATGTTTTTGAAGGATAGAAAGAAGCTCTTCATGACTCATAGACCCATTTATCGCCAGGTAAAAAGGCTGCATATTGTCTTTTAAATTTGATTAAGATTGAAAAGATTCATTTGCAATTTGTCCTTTGACCACAAGCTTCAGGAATTTGAAAGAGAAACTGAACTACACTGATGTTATTTCAGAAACTTTACTTTTTGTCACTGTTAGAATGTTTGAATTGTGGCTTTGTACATGAGGCAGCTTAAGTTCCAGCACTGATTAAATTTAGATACCCAAACCTTCATAAAATGTTACAGCACATTTAAAAATACTTTATTTAGACACACACAGACACACACACACACACATATATATATATATATATATATATATATATATATATAGTTTTTGTAATTTCCTGCTTTAAACACATAATTATCAGCAATGCACCTCATAGCACAAAATACCATTCTTCCCTGCATTTAGGTCTGGAATTTGACTGTGTCATAATATGTTGCGACTTTGTTGGACCAATGTGCAGAACAATGCTTGGAAGCAGCATGGTGAGTTGAGAGCTTTAATTAAAAATGAAAATAAAACAGAAAAAAGACTTGCAATGTTAGCCCAGACTGGGTAACGGACATGGAGCCAGGTAGCAAACAGGGTTGTATACAGGAGGAACTGGTAGAGAGCTATGGAAACTAGAGTATAAATGCTGGGAAGAGTGGACCAATGAACCAAGGGAGCTAATCGGAAGGAAATGAGAAGCAGCTGGCGGAAGAGGGACTGAAGGCAACTGAGGGAGAGAGTGACTAATTAACAGTGATGAGCAGGGAATAACATATAACTCAGTATACAGAAACATAAGTAGTAAACAAGGAGCTAAAGAACATAAACAGGGAGGAACCAGACCTATAAGGAAATAAAAACTAAAACATCTAAACACCAGAATGAAACTAATAAACCTGAATGAACTGAAATAAAGCAAGGGAAGAACATGGAAGTGCAAGAAGCAAACAGAACACAAACTCAAACCCCAAACACAGGCAGATTATGACAGACTGAACCATTCCAACACACAAATATGCTTTGATTTATATGTTCTTTGGCTTGTGACAAACTGGAAATTGCACTTCTTATCACTTTCTTTCAAGGTTTTTTTCTATGTTTGCCTTCTCCTTGCTGCTCTTCTATAAAGTCCGGATTATTATTATTCATTATTCTAATTCTCAAGCATTCTGTCTGAGAGTATCCAAAGATACACGCTACGGTGTGGTAATTTTCTCAATATTTATAATGTCCAGATGTCAGGAGGGTTCACCATCCACTTTACAAATATAAATATTTGTAAAATACTATAAGTTACTATGATCGATTTTAATAAAGCTATTTTAATTTAGAGCAACTTAACCAAATCAAATTAAATCAATTTAAGTAATTAAAACAGACGTTTTACTTCAAGCTTTTACGTTGTTAAACTGCAAGAGTATGACTGCAAAATAACCATGATGAATGGAAATTTATCAGATGAGCAGATATAAGAAGATAGAACAGTCCTCACACAGTCCATGTGTCCTTCAGAATCTGCGGATGCTGCCATATAATTACAGTATTTACAGTAAATTACAGGTTCGTATATGTATATGTGTGCGTGTGGTCAGTAATAACAGGAAGCTGGCCCTTGATGTTGACACAAACCTGCCCAGCTGACTGGCTGTTTGATATAAATAAACACACAAGTGACCCACTATGTCCATAAGCAGCAGAGGTCTTGGTTAGACTAAAAATAAGAAACACTGAGTGCTCCACAGCGTCAAACCCAAACAGGAACACCTGGGGCTCCCCCCTTTAGGGCACACCAGTCCTTGGGGCTAGCAGCTGCACTGCAGGCAAACAGTTTACAGTCGGATAAATATGGTGGTGGGGGGGCTTTGCAGATGTTGGAAGGCTTGAATGATAGTGAAGAAACTACGGCTGATCTCAAACACTGATAATGCAATTAATGGATGGAACAAGAAAAGTCAAAAGATAATAAATAGGTAAGAAACAATAACATACACAACCTTAATACATATGTATTTATATTCAATAATTTAGAATATGTGTTCCGATGATGCTCGTATGTTAGATTAAAAGTAGATTTTAAAAATTACAACCTTTAAGCAGGCTCATTAAGCTTAAGCTCTGCATTAAAAATGTTTTTATATTCATCTGATGTAATATTCTAATCTCAAATGTCTTGTTTTCATCAGCTGTTAATGAAAAATCATCATAATTAACAGAAATAATGGCTAAAAACATCTATCTATCTATCTATCTATCTATCTATCTATCTATCTATCTATCTATCTATCTATCTATCTATCTATCTATCTATCTATCTATCTATCTATCTATCTATCTATCTATCTATCTATCTATCTATCCAAACTCATTCCTGTTTGGTGTTGTCTCATTGTTGTCCCTTTAGTGCAGCTGTTGTTATTTTCACCAAACAGCTGACAGTAATGAACTACTCCCTCTACTACCTCCCAGATAAACATTCCAGAAGTTTTACTGACTTCATTTTATAGTCTGATCAAAAAGTGGTCCTTTATTTTCTTTATTTCATGTGCCACCTTGGCCCCCAGGGCAGAGGTGGCAAGGTCAATACCCACCAGTCCAACTCTTTAAAAAAAAGATTATTATTCACTCCAGCATCCTGTGCTGATCTGTTGTGCCACTAAAGTACCTTCCAAAGTAAAATTATAAACCTTAAAATCCTTTCTTGAGTGTCAACATAATTTCACCATTGCTCTACCATTAATGTCATTGCTCTGGTATTTAGGGCTCTGGGGAAGAATCGTGAGTGAAGCTTAAGCCATGATGAATTTACTTTTCAAGTTTCAATTGTAAATTATTGCCCGGAAACATGTTGAAAAAGAACAACCATGGACAGATTATATGCGTTTTATCTGTGGTTTACTTTGGGATGTCCTGTCCACCACTGTGGGCTCATCTGGGAGGTTAACATGCCCTAACACAGCTGCAGCACCTGCACATATTTCTCCCAGAGACAGCACAATAAAACACAAGTGTCTTTTTATACATAAAAAACGGAAAGGCTCAGGATTCATGAGATGGCCACACCGACTATCTGCATCTGGACTCTGTGCGTGTGTGCATGTGTGAGAGAGATTACACAACCTGGGAATCTTTTTGTTGTCTGTGTGTGTCTACATTCAAACACATGTGTAGAGACCAGCAGAATATTTGTTCTCTGGGAAGTGCTTGCCTGTCTGCGTTTGTGTATTTCTTGTGAGTGACATACTGTACATGCGTGAGGGTGTTATTTATGCACCTCCTCAGTGTTTCTGAGCGTATCGGCTCCAGATGTGTAGGGGGTCAATGCTGGGCTGCCTTCCCTGTTCCAAAGAAAGCCAGGTGTGTATGATCGCTCTCTTTTTCCACATACAACTGTTTAATAGAACATTAATATACTGACATTTTCAACAATTCATGATACAGTGCCTTGCAGGTATACATTTTGTCAGATTACAGTAATACATCTCATTGTATTCCACTGGGATTTTATGTGACAGACCAACTCAAAGTAGTGCCTAATTATGAGGTGGAATGTAAAGTATAAATTAGTTCAAATGAAAATCTGATGTGTGGGACCCTTTATATTCACCCTAACCCTCCCAGGTTAAAACGTCAAATTTTCATATCATCTGACCAGAGCACCTTCTTTCTTGCTTCCTGTGTCACCGGCATGGCTTGTAATGAACCTGCTTCCCTTCACTTGCTGGAAAAGAAAGGCTTTCCCACAGCATGATCTTGCCAGCACCATGTCCCATACTATAAAGGGGAGATATTAGTCATTTTACAACAACCTAAGGAAGCTCTGACATTTCACACAGAAAAAAGAAGGCGAGATGCAAGGCAAGTTCATTAGGATAGAACCAAACAGAGCAACTGAAGACCAACAGGTTTAAATGGGCTAACAATATGGTTTTAAATGAAATTATGTCAAATTATGAGGATTCAGGTTTATATGCCATCACAAATCCAGTGAGGGGTACTTGGTGGGAAGGAAGACGAGCTCTTCTTGTTATCTGGCCTCATTGTTTATTCAGATTCCTCTCACAGATAGCATCAGCAAATAAGCTGCAAGCATGTCGACGTGCTGTTAGACCAAGCCAAAACTGACCTTTTGCCTCCCTGAACACACACACACACACACACACACACACACACACGTAGACAATCCTGCTGTTCTCTACATTCTGCTCATTTATAAACACAGAGCATTTGTGGTTCCAAAGCAAAACAAGACCAGAGTTTAATGGAAGAAAACTCATGAAAAAACACATGACTTGTATTTGGTTTTGAGAGCCTCTGTGGGAGTGTGAGTATATCATCCTTATTTCTCATTTTATGTGTAGTTTTTTATGTGAAACTGTACAGGATACATTTAGGGCCACTTGACTTAAACTGAAAAATACTTGCCATTTTATGTAATAAGGAAATATAAAAACACAGTTTGTGATCAGTTGTTTTTTTTAAATACCTGACTTTAAAGTTAACCATAAACTCTAGTTATGGAGCTTATTTAGCTCAGGCAATTTAGCCTCTATGAAACAAACCTCTGAAAACACACAACCACAGTCTCTACGTCATGTGAGAATGTCAAAGATCTCCTACTGCTCTCCAAACACTGGAAGTCCGTGAAAATATTTGTATTACTTAGGTTAGGCAGTACAAGCCTTTATTTAACCCAGCAGAAAATGGTAAAAATGTGACTTTCTGAAGTCACAGATTCTGTCCCAGTTTAGCCCAATCAAAGATACTGGAAGTCAGGCCTGGTCAGCCCATTTCTTCAAGCACAATGACCTTCAACCAAATTTGGACATCAACAGATGTCTTTATGTGGATGTCTTCAGCCTCAGTGTTGTCTAGACTGAAGTCAGTGTCTTCTTTCCTCCATCTATTCAATCAAACTTTACTCAGAGGTTGTGATTGTAATGCTGATTGAAAAAGGTTGAATCATGCTCTGTACTGAGATTGATTTAGGCTATCACACCAGCAGACTCCATGGTCTTATGTTGCTGCAGGTGGTTCTTTGGCTGATGTTACTCTAGAAGTTAAAGCTTACAACAGAAGGACTCTTGCACACAGTGTCATTTATATCAGTTTATGCATTTGCCAGATGACATAAAGTTTTAACATTCAGGCACAGCCTGTCATGTAAAGGCTCATGCATACTCCACAAGGACAGAGAAATATGCCCTCTCTCGCAGGGCTGCACCAAATGACACCCTACAACACTAGTTTGGGAGTTCTGCCAGTCTGTTCTTCACAGATAATATTGACAGAACCTTTTTCTTGCGTGGTGTCAAAGGTGAAAGGTACATTTTATTATCCGACAACTATTAAATACAAATGCTGTAATATAATGAGAGGATTTCGCAGGATTTCTGCACTTGAGTGCTTGTGAGGTATGAAATCCTATGGGAAGAAAGAAACATTGTTCTTGTTCCCTGGACCTTGAGTAAAAAAACAAAGTTTTACAATCTGCCTGCTACAGAATGAGAGTCTCCTGCTCACCATGACCTTCTTTGGAGATATTTTACAGATGAGAGAACATTTAAAACAGCTATTTGTGCAGACATCTAGGGCATTGAATGTTGTGTCAGTTAATTATGGAAAAATGTACTTATGAGAAAACTTTGTACTGCAACACTCAGAGCTAAACAGAGAAGCAACCATGAGCTTCAGAAGCAAGAAAGAAGGCTAACTGAGTTACATAAAGTTGCCTCATTTTATCCTTTTAATTAAAATGTTTGTGATATTATTCTACTTAAATGGTAAACTCGTACCCTTTATCAGTTCAATTCAAAAATACTTTATAAAACCCAAAGAGAAAATAAATGTTGTTGTAGCTCATATTTTGCAGCTTACTTCACAGAGCTGCTGTAGATAAGTATATATAGCCATTATATATCTATTTGATACTATACTTCTCAAAATATCTCATATAAACACATCTTGTAATCTCACCTCTGCTGATAAAATAATAATAAATGGCCGTTCACTGCTGAAAGACTTGTTTACTGCACTGTTACAAATTGCATATAGTTTTAATGCTGGATTAGTGGCTTTTCAGAACAATTATTAACCAGATTTGAAAGCAGCAGCTTTTCCTTTAACCAAAATACTTTGTAAAGTCCAGTGTGCCTCCCACCCACTCACTTTGAAAAGTCTATAGATTCAGATTTAACAGTTCTGTGGCTCTGTAGCGTGAGCTAGTTTGAGCTATTTTGCAAGGATGGGCAAAATCGTCTCCAGATGTGCAAAGCTTGTACTGATATACCTCAAAAAACATTCAATAAAAGGTTGTTCTGCAAAGTATTGACTCGGTGTCTCTTGATTCAAATGCACACACTTTTTATTTTGAAAGCCATGTTTCATTTTCCTTCCCTTTCGAAATGTAGCCCTACTTTTTAGGTCTAATACATCCCTGTGTTTTATGGGATTTTAAAGTTTTTGGTTGTAACATGTGAAACAGTTCAAGGATACTTCTGAAAGTCACTTTATTTATCTATATTGCATATTTGTAACCCTGATGCTGCGGGCTTTGCCCGGTAGTATACAGATAAAAGTAAGTACCCCTCAGCTACCAAAGTAAATGCACCTCAGGTCACAAATTTTGTTAAATGGTTAGTTGGATTAGCTCCAAGTCTCCTTTATGTCTATTAATTAGTGTAGATTTAACATAAACAGTACAACTGCTATTTGATGAAGCACAAAAAGATGAAGCATTTCTGTATTTCTTCCTTTTTTTCTTTGGTCTACTGAGTGGTGTGACAGTAGAGAGCAGACAAAGTCGGGTTACCCTGATAAGTTAGGAGGACGGAAGCATCCTGGACAGGAAGCGTCCCTCCTCCTTCTGCAGCGAGAGAGTCCCATTGATGATTCACCGGTCTGCACGACAAAGGTTGGAGACCCCAATTTGAGTAAGTCATGAGGAGGAGGAGCGGGAGAAGACGATGGATGAAGAAGGGGCATAATGAGGAAGAGGGGACGCCAGTGCCTACGTCAGAGCCGCTTGCTAACAGGCTGATGTCCTTGTCTCTGTCACAAGTAAATCATGTCTCTTAGGGGGGAAGAATGAAAGAATGAGAGGAGGAGGAGGAGGAGAAAACAAGTGAAGCAGAGATTGTAGTCTGCAGAAACAAGGTGCTGGGTTGGACGTTGGTACGTGCCTAAGAGATATTATCAGAGATTAGTTTACCTTCTGAACCCAAAGTGGGAAGGTTGTTTTGATGAAGACAGAAAACGAGAAGCGAGAAATTCTGAGAAGATGAAGATGGCTAAGTTTAAGTGTTTAAATGCCGCTTAAGACTGAGCGGTCCTAAAGCCATAGGAAGAAACAGTGTTATACAGTGATTTGGCCATTTTTTGTAATATTTTGAGAAATGTCAGATTTAAGAGCATGAAAACATTTAGATGTTGGAGAGGTTTGATGGTGAAGCTGTTCCCATGACAGTCAAACAGACTGAGTCTCATCTCAATCAGTCAAGTGTCCCTCACCTGCAATCACAGTTCTTCTTTCAACCATCTGAAACATTTTGGTAACAGGGTTTTTTAAAAACTACACAATTAAAATGCTGTTGTAGCTTTTCTCTACGTGTAAATATTTCAGATTATCAGTGTTTTTATATCAGACAAAGAGAAGCGAGAATTAACACAAAATGGAGTTGTCAAATTATTACATAAATCTAATTTTTTAAGGTAAAAACTTCATCCAAACCAGCCTAGCACTATGTGAAATTAAACACTCCTGGATAACTGCCATTGCCACCCAGTAACACAGTAATGTTCACTATTTTCAGCGGCCCGGCTTGCTCTCGGTGATGGCTTGCAGCTGTTGAATCTGCCCCATCAGCACAGACATCAGGCGTCCCTCAGCCTCACAGACACTAATTAGCAGCATCTTCCTGTGTTTACTCCTGTGGGAAAGGGAGGGGACCCTGATGAAGTCCGCAGGCTTACAGATGAACTAAGATAACTTTAATCTTACTCTAATTAGCGCTTCCCATCTCTTCCACACCTCCTCATATGTCTTCCTGTCTAGACATGAGAGGTGCGTTAGTGTCCAGCTTCCCATATGATCTGGTGGCATCATCTTGATAATGTGCTCAGCTCCCATGTCCATCTAGAGTGGCTGAAATAAACACAGACTGACCTAACCTCTGCATTTGAGGAAAAAGAAAGCTTTGTTCATGTCTTCTAAATAAACTATAAAATCTTTGTAAAAATAATTTAAAAAAAAGTAAAAAAAAAAAGAATTCAATAATTTGATTCAAAGACTGTAACTCATATTATATACTATATATATATTCATTAAAAGCACAATGATACAATTCCAGAATTTATTTCTGTATTAAATGATTGAGGCTTATAATTAATGAAAACACGGTGTTCACATTCACTCTGAAAATATGAATGTTATAAAACGATTTTCAAACATAAATGTTACGTTATGGCCTCTGCAATTATGGTGCAAACTGCTGACTTGACAGTTGTCCAGCAGACAGTCACTGACACCCTCCACAAGGAGGATAAGCCACAAAGGTAACTGCTAAAGAAGCTGGCTGTATTCAAGCAGAATAGAAAGTTGAGTGGAGGGAAAAAGTGTGATAGAAAAATGTGCACAAGCAACCGGAACAAACTGCAGCTTTGAAGGAACTGTGTGGCAAAGCCTGTTTACTTTGCTTAACCTTATTCACCTCATTATTTCTTAATTGTTTGTATTTATATTTGACATATTTACATCCTGCTTCCATCTTATGTAGAGCACTTTGTATTGCCTTTGGGCTCTAAATAAAGATTGATTAACTGATCGACTGATTGATTGTTAGGACACTCCTTAAGCAGGGATCAAAGAGTCTTACTAAAGTTAAGGAAAAAAGGGATTGCGCTCAGAGATCCAAAGTCCTTTTTATAGATCAGTCAGTCAGCCATTTTCTACACCGCTTATTCCATAGTGGGTCGCGGGGACCTGGTGCCTATCTCCAGCAGTCAATGGGCGGGAGGCAGGGTACACCCTGGGCAGGTTGCCAGTCCATTGCAGGGCAACACAGACACACACTGGACAGACAACCATGAACGCACTCAGTCATAACTAAGGGCAATGGAAAGAGACCAGTTAACCTAACAGTCATGTTTTTTGGACTGTGGGAGGAAGCAGGAGAACCCGGAGAGAACCAACACATGCAAGGGAAGAACATGCAAACCCCATGCAGACAGACCCCGGCCGGGAATTAAACCCAGGACCTTCTTGCTGCAAGGCAACAGTGCTACCAACTTCACCACCGTGCAGCCCTTTTTATGGATGAAGGCCAATTTTGCATTTAATTTGGAAATTAAGGTCCCAGATTCTGGAGGAACGTGATCATCAATAATATCAGAAATAAGAACTTGAAATATATCACTTTGTGTGTAATGTATCTATGTGATATTTTAATTTAACTTTCTTAATAAATTACCTTTTTGATGGTATTTTCAATAATTAAGATGCACCTGTAATCTTTTAAACAATTAAAGCTTAATTCAGTGACAGCCCTTTTTTATAATTTCTCTTCAAAGCCACATACAACTTAACATGTTATTTGCTAATGTTCTAGTGCCTGGATCTCGGCCGGGTCCTTTGGCATCATACACTGCTGGCCTTTTTATCTCTTCTGGTCACTTAAGTGTTTAAAGTGAGGCTGCCTGCCCACACAGTGCCTGGCTTTCACAATCACTGGAGCTACTCCAGAAATTTCCCCCTCTCCAGAGTCAACTCAAACAAACCTGGGGACAAAGAGTGACTCAGCCATTCCTTTTCGCGTCTGCCTTTCTGGCTACTTGAACAACACATCCAGAACAATGCTGCAGAACTAATAGCGGCATGAAACGGCGCAGCCCTTAAAGACTTTCACCCCACCCTGCAGAAGATGGGCACGTTTATTGGGTGTTTTCAAAGCACATCCAATATAGACTAAGTAAATATGTTTTATTAGTTTGCCCCTTATAATGGCAAAAGTGGAAATAGTTTATTTTATTGTTGTCTGCAATTATAATTTAGAACTTTAGTAAAGTTTAATTTAAAAGTACATTCTGCAATTGTGTTTCGGCTATTTATGAATAAAGACTCATTGAGAGTTGTCCAACTGAAAGATTAATGTGAACAACCATAATAAGAAACTTATTGGTAGATTGGTGGGTGAGAAATTCTGAAGCCTTTAATTTGACATTTCACAATCGGGATTTCCATCCATCACTTAATTTTCTGTAACACATTTGCTGGGGCCTTTCCTAGCAGTCCACAGACAAAATGCCGGCTATGCCTTGGTTGGCCAGGAGTTATACACTTTAAATTAAAATGTGTCTCTGTGAGGCTGGGTTGCAGTGATTAGGGCTAAATGCTAACTGATTACAGTGTTTATGCGTGAGTAAATGTGTGGTTACAAAGCAAACTAGTGGGAATTTGGTTTAGTGAATCTGACACGAAGGACTCTGTATTTTCTAATTTGTTTTGACATTTTGGACAGTCAAACAAATTATGCCCTTTTTAGAGGAGCTCTGTTTGCCATTATCAGCAACATTATTGGACAACATCGTTTTAGGACATCGGACAAGTCAGAAACAACAGTAAATATGAGGTCAGTATAGAAGTACATTGCTGGACTAACTGGCCATCAGTTAGAAATTACATTACTAAATAAATTAGGTGACTGAGCTGCAGATGAAGCTTGTCTTTGTTGGGTGTTATTATATAGTGCCTTGAAAAAATATTCACAATCATTGAACTTTTTTTTACAATAAAGCCAGAAACTTCTGTGTTTTTTGTTTTGTGCAAAACAGCAGAAAAATGTTCCATAATTTTCATAGAAAATCAGTGGAAATGACTATCTGTGTCAGAGCTTGATTATGCCACACTTGGTGTTTGTTGGTCCATCACAAATGACGCCTGTAAGTTTAGAGTTTACCTGCTGAAAGGTAAACCTCTTCCTCAAGTATTTTGCAGCCTATAATAGGCTTTCTTCCTGGATGGCACTTTACTTTGACCTGTTTCCCTGTTTCTTCTAAAGATAAACAACCCCACAGCCTGATTCCGCCACTACCATGTTTTACAGTGTTGTACAAGTTTACGTATTTGGCTACACATAGCGTTTTGCATATAGTTCAGAAAGTTCAGCTTTGCTCTTATCTGGCCTGTCTGCTGTGTTCTTTGGTCTTCATGATGCTGTTTGTCCACTTACGTTCTCTAACAAGCCTCTGGTATCATTCCCAAACAACTGGTTGGCATGTAGATGGCTTCTAATGGTTTTTATGGAGACTTGCTGACCCTGATATGCAAACGGGAGATTTGTTTATCAGCCAGTAGGTAAAAGTAGGGTGCTTCCTCAGGGAAAGAGAAAGTGATAGATTACTAACCTGAAGTTCCTAGAAACTCTGATCCGTTTACAGAAGTAACGTATTAATGAATATGGCTTTTAAAATGATTATTAGGGGTACCAACAACTAAATCACTGGTGATTTTGTAAAAAACAATTACTTTTTAACATGAGATTTTTCTCCCAACTGAATAAATATCCTTAAATCAACATTTGGATTTTTATTTTTTACCTCTTTCTATGTGAGATTTTACTTCAGATTATATCCTAAGTAATTTTAGACATCTCTACCAGGGTTGCCAAGAGATGTATCCATGTCTGACATGATAGAAGCTATTCTCAACATGTTTTATCAACTCATCCATGACTGCAAAAGCAAACGTCATTTTCTGGGAAAACAAAGGCAATCCACGTGACATTTATCTATCTGTACATTTAATTTATGACAAAACTGATGTTGCCTTACTTCTGCAAGGATTAGCTAAGAATAAGGAATGTATTTAAAATATTCTCATTAAACCAGCATGGAGGAACATGACACAGATTCAATGATTTATTACTGACGGCGTAAAATCCCCGCAGAAAATTCTCATGTTCATAAATTTATGAAGAGCTTTTGTTCTCATGTCCTAGGATATTTGTTTATCAGTTACACTTTGTGTTAACAGACAGATTATATATGGAGACCTGAGATAATGCTTGTTCCAACAAATCAACAAATGTTACCATGTGTATTATCATCTCCTTTCTTTCCAGTATTGAAAAACGCTAAAAATACACACTCATGAAGTCATTGGCTTATTATTTTTTGTCTGCTGGCAGTAGTTTGGGGCACATGGGTGATTAAGTGTTTTTTGTGAGATATCAGACACTTGACAGGAAGTGAGAGAGGGCCACAAACAGGAAGCAGAGGAATGTGCTTCCTGTTGGCCGGTGGTGCTCTACAGGGTAGATCGCATGTACCATCATGACTGACGCACTGATACAGCAGCACCCACACACACACACACACAAGTATAAACACACATGCATACAAGGAGGCAGGAATGTTTTTCCACTGAAATCAGGGAGAAGCAGAATGTCAGGAAAGGCAAACAGTAAGAGAAGATAACATCGAGACAGTGTGTCCACATGCAGGCCTGCAAATGAGGGTGAAAAATTTCTGTTCCCTAAAAGTAACCATTGCAGCTAAATTGTTCTTCTTGCTAAACTGTTTGGTTCTTTTACTCTTCAATTTTCTGAAGCAGGGGGGACACAAGAAACGGCAACATAACTGGCCAATAATTTACCAGAATGAACTAAGATCTGAAATGAATGTGGTGTAACCTGACATGTCATAGCACTAATTACTATCATTTAATTACAAAATAAGATTTAAAGAAGTAATTAACACATTTGACGGTTAATTAAAACTTAATAATAGTGTTATAGTAATGCTAACTCTTACATTACTGACACTGATGGATTTATTAAACTGTCATTGGTCAATTTTCTGTCAATATTTTATAAGTTTTAGTTAAATATGGGCATCTGCAAAGGACAAATAATATATATATATTTCTTTTTAAACTTAATCTAGATGCATTTTGCTTCCATTCCAACATTTGCTGACTTTGTTATATCCCTTTCAGGTGGTCTTGATCAATATTTCTCTAGGCTTTCTAATTTTGCTTGTTTTTTCACCAATTTCCTGTTCGTTCATTGTGCCTCACAAATGGCAGCATATTGTGGAGTTTGTAGACAAGATGAAGACACCTGAAGAGGTGGGAAACCTTAAACAATCTTTACAAGCAGATGAACAGCACCCAAAGGTCATTTCTTAAAGAAGCAACAAGACATCCTGCAGAAATTTACAAAATTTAAGATCAAAATTATTCACATTTAGAATAAAGGTTATTGTCACTCAGCCAAGAAACTTGTTTGTGATTGTAAATGACACAAGAAGCTCTTTAAAGATAATAAGATAGTGTATGAGGGGAAATATTTTGAGAAGAAAAACTCTGTTTTTTTTTCCTTTACATTTTAACAAAAATGATATGTTGAAAATTATTTGCACCTGCCTCAGCGATCATTGAACAAACATTTATTGGGATTACAATGAAATACTTCCTTATGATTGCTGACTTTTGCATGTTTCCACCAGTATTTTTAGTGATTTATCTTTCGCAATAAGCTCTAAATCTCTGAGTTTGGAGGGCATCCTTGTCATCACCAAAATCCCTCCACAGATACTCTGTTGGATTTAAGATGTGACTCTTGCTAGTCCACCACAAACATTTCTATTACTTTTACTAACATGTTTGTCAAAGCTTACTTTAAGTCTGCCAGGAGTATGAATAACTTTGGGCTCACCTGGCTAGTTTTAAAGTACTATTTTCTGTCTGTCCAACTGTTTGATGTTTTATACTAAAGAAACAGGAAACTGTTTTATCTGTGTTAACTGCTGTGATGTTGTTTCCTATGTTGTCATGCATGTTGATGTATCTAAAAGCACTTCTTACATGGGTTCATACATGAAGAAATAATATCTATTTTCTGTCCTGTCACATCTATGAAGTATGTGTTTCCCTCATAGCGCAGGCCTGTTACATAGATTAAGTTTGTACTGAGATGTAAAATTTACCATGTGCTCACGATAATAATTTTAATAAAAACTACCAAGATGGGGCACCACTTGATTATCAGTAATTAATATCCAAAGAGCTCTCAGTCTTGAGTATTGAACTCCTACACACATATACAGAATAAACACAAACAAATTCTCTCCAAAATACAAGAAATTAATAACAAAATACTGTAACTTTAAGAAACTCTTTAACTAGGCTAGTAACATTCAACTAAACCACTAAGTAAAAATTTAATGAATAAGGAAAACTAATAAACTACAAAAAAAAAAACAACCATTAGATTATCTTTAAGATTAAACCAAAAAACCAATGACCAATAAAACAATGCAGTAAGTGGAGGTGGTGGAGTATAAATACCTCGGTGTTCAACTGGACAACAGACTGGAGCGGCGATGCTACTGTGAAGCCGTCTACAAGAAGGGACAGAGCAGACTGTACTTCTTTAGGAAGCTTAGGACCTTCAGTGTTTGCAGCAAGATGCTGCATATCTTCTACAAGTGTTGTGGAGAGTGTGATCTCTTCTGCCATCATTTGCTGGCATAAGGGACCTAAAAAAGCTCAACAAGCTAATAAACAAGGCTGGCTCTGTTCTGGGGACTCCTCTAGAACCTCTGGAGATTATTGCGCAAACAAGGATTCTTCATAAAATGAAGAACATTAAGGAGAACCCTGAGCATCCTCTTCATGATACTGTTGTACAACAACATAGTCTCTTCAGTCAGAGGCTTCTTCAGATCTGCTGTAAGATAGACTGCTACACGAGATACTTCCTGCCCACAGCCATCAGTATCTACTCTACAACGGCTCTTTGAAGGAACCTGTATAATATGAGGTACATCAACTGTTTAATTTCCTTTTGGGATTAATGGAGTATTTTTGAATTGAATTGAATTGAACTGAATAACAGTTCAGTGTGGATATGTTTGTATCAGCACCAAGGCATATTTTGAGGAATTAGAAGTTAGGCCAAATTAACTCAGAGAACAGCAATTCTTATATGTTCAAACAACCACTTTACAATGCAAAACAGAAAGCAAAATAAAACACAATATTGTATGTAAATGTAATGTTTCAATAATAATTTATTAAATTTGAAATCAATAACAGTTTGGACAACTGATATTACTGTTAACTAGTCAGCAGTTTGTTAAACACAGCTGAACTAATTGTGGCTACCGTCTTAGCATTAGCAACTGGGATAATGGAGACACAATTTACCACATTTATAGGGACTATCAGGACACTTTTAATTCTGGTTAGTGGGACAGGTGGAAGGAAAATCAACGATAAAATGGAGCAAGCTCCCGTTACAAGACATTTAGAAAGTTTCTATCCTAAACTAATTTTTCATTGCCCAGACACAACCTCTTACTGTGAACTATTCAGAAGAAGAGGAGGGCACAATGAGTTCAGCAGGGCTGATGAACAGAGAAGCATGGTGGCCACTACCTATTCAGCGCTGCGGTGGGAGCATTTGTTCGAACCGGCGCACACCTCAAGTGCACGGAGCTTCGGTTTCAAATGCTGTCCTCTTCAGCACAGTGATAGGAAAACCGCTTCAAAAAACAAAACCTTTTTCTTCTTATAGAATTGATGACTCAGATTCTTCTCTGCAAAAGCTCAGACAGCCAGTTTTAGGCAGATAGTCTAATTTTTGACAGGATACACAAAGAGCAAACCATACTTTACTTTGGATCCAAGGGTTGTTCCAAGATGCAGTCCTTTCGTAGATCAGCGTGATCAAGACATTAACATGGGTGTCGGCCCCAATGCAGGGTGTGGAGAGCTGTGGTCAAAGAGCAAGAAATGCTGCTGAGGGCATAGTTTTGTAGCTCTTTGATATCACAGAGTAAAGAGCTATTTGGAACTCCTCCTCCCAGGGAGCTTTGCATGAGAGTGGGTTGATACTGTGCATTCTGGGATTCATAGATTCTGCCAGTCTCTTCTGTGTGCAGTTCAGTTTTTGTTCTCCATCCATGGATGGGCCCAAAAGTGGCATATCTGAGTTGTAATGTTAATAGATAAGAACTTTTCAATGTGTTTGACATGTATGTTGCATAGTATAATGTGACATTATATATGCTACAGTATCGGACGCATAGAAAACCAACCCTCGATCCATTGTCTATACTGGCTTATCCTTGCAGGGTGGTGATGGGCTGGTGGTGTCACTGGGTGAGAGCACAGAAAACCTGTGCTGGAGAATTACCTACACTGGAAGTATTTTCATACATCACTAAAACACAAGACAGATGCTGTGACACGGGTGTTAAGAGCTAAAATGCCAAATAATCCAATGTAAAACTGGTTCTTTGCTAAGTTGTCAGTTATGTTTAGAAATCACATTGGTTCCACACTTGCTCTATAAAAAGGCATTTTGGAGAATATCAAATATAGTTATCTTTAGTAAATGTAATGTTCATTGACGCTTAAATCCTACCAAGTTTAGCTACTTTATTTTGGTAACAATTCCTACTTAAACATTTTTAGGTGAAAATTTACTTATGTTGGTTCGGTCTAAGGTTTTTATAATTTTTCATGTTCACTCTATAAGCAGAAGCGGTATGAATTTTATGTGTATGAGTGTTAATATGAATAAATATATCAACTTAGTTAAAGTTAAAAACTATCATGATACGAAGATTTCAAGTTTGAATACAGCTTTAACTAGTTTTGCAACTTCGGCAATACTTACAGTATGCTAAAAACGTCCTAGCAAGATACTTAACTTTAAAGCAGTTGTTGCCATTGAACAGCAAACCTTAGCTATGGTTGTCAGAGGGGTTCAAATGTAACATTGTTAGGATAGATTTAAAATAAATAGTTACCCAGCCTTTTGTAGCTTAGCCACAGCACCAACTTGCTAGATAGCCGAGTTCTTAACCTTGAGAAGAATGAACATTGCCAATGAATGATACATCTTAGCTCTGGTTTTTCAGGGACAATGTATGGATATCACCTTGTTAGAATATATATAAAGAATTGAAATCTAGCTTTAATTGGCTTTAAATGGCTTAGCAGCAGTTATTACCAGTGGGGACACGTTAGATGTGGTTATAAGGGAAAATGTATACAGTACAGTTAGAATAGATTTATAAGGTTTATTCCTATTTCAGTAAGATCACTTGCATTGATGTAAAGTCACTTCTTTTTTTGTTGTTAAGGGAGGACAAACGAAACCAATAAAGCAATCTCTAATTAATTTGAATGTAATAATAATTTGTTTGAATTTAACTCAAAAACGTAAGCAATTTTTAAAAACATTGGTTGGTATTTGACCAATTTATTTGTCTGTTTGCTGTTTTAACTTACATAATATCCACTCTGAAACACTGAATAAATCTACCCAAATTAAATGTATGTACTAATTTTATTGGTTATTAACAGCTTGTTTTTTGTTAGTGTGGGTTTAGGAGTTGGTTTATGCCTGAATGATTCATAGATCAGAGTTCAGTGGCTTAAATGACTAACAAAAAAAATCTTGTGAATATTATCAGGCACTGGGCCTAATTAAAATGAGTGAAACAGTAGCCATACATGAAAGATAAAAAAAAAAAAAATATTAGATTATTTTTAACAACTATTGATCAAGAACACTTTAAAAGATTACAATACAGCTTGCCTCAATGGAAGCATCAAAAAAAGGACTCAGTTCTGTATATGCCTTTTATACGTTGTGAGGACAAAGTGGAGGTGAGAGTAAGAACTAAAGGGGTTCAGAGTTGCTGATCACAAAGCAGCATGCCTGTTCTGTATATGAAATTAACATTGGTTGTCCTTGAGGGCTTCCTGATTGAATCACAAAGGCTCGATGACGTCACGAGAGGTTTAAGTCATGTTTGGGATAGGGAAGCTGAGAGGGAGTACAAGACACTGATGTTGAGGATGGCGGTGGGGCGGAGGGCGGGTGGTGGTTTATGTGGGGATGAGTCACTGCCTCAGTGATGACTGTCTCCACTGAGTTGTCAGATAATTCAGGTACAAAAAGAGACACAGACACAGACATAACACGGCCACCTAATGGTACTCAAATAAAATGACTTATTGGGAACTCGCAGAATATACCTTTTAAGAAGATTAAACTGTAGGTGCACCCCCTCCCCAATCCCCCTCCTGCTGCCACCCAAGAAATGGTACCGGTGTTAAACAATGATGAATCCAGTTGTTCTAAATTTAATTTATGGGCAGGGATTTAAAAGAAAACCTAATATCTTTTCTGCTGTCATAAACTGGTCCCTGTGTGACATTTAACAAAAACGATATGCTCCATTTAAGAGCTGTTTATCCTTTACTTAAATTAATGTCCCACTTTGTAAAAAGCCTAGGTTCTGTGACTTACTGCTTCAGTTACAGCATCCCCTGCATTCATCCTTTGACTACTGAACATTACCTGCAATTCTAATTCTCAAACACATTTATTAGGCAAATTTGAACATGTTTTAATGCCATCACAAACCAGGAAATATGACCATTAAAAATGGCTGTACTGTCATTTTTCATCAAACAAAAAGAAGAGTTTGAAATCATGTTTCATTTGTCTGTAGAACAAACTTTAGCAACAGTAACTTAAAGTGGTCATTTTCTGCATGGCTCTACCAGTTTCTCAGATCATTATGAACTAATTTTGTTTCACTTTTCCTTTCCTAAAAAAACACTGATCCAATCTTAAGGACAAATTGCCTCAATTGTGACTCTAGAATATGTTTTTTTATGCAGGGGAGTATACTGAGTATACTGCTAGAAACCCTGGCCCAGTGTGGCTGTAAAACCAGCCCAGATCATCACACCTCCACTACCATGCTTGCATTTGGTTTTAAAAAATAATTGTGCTGTGCATTGTGGGTAGACATACTGTATCTACTTCTCCTTATCTTATCAAAAGATGCTTCTAGAAGTTTTGCGCTTCTTTCAGCTGAAAATTGGCAAAAAAATAGAAAATGGGCTTTCCTGTCTTCTTCAAGTTGTCTAGCCATAAACTTTAACACTTTACCATAGCTCTTTACCTTTTTTCACAATTTCTAGAAACATTGCACAGTTTGATCTTTCTGGTACATCCACTCCTGGGAAGATTGGCAATTTTATTTTCCACTTGTTCACACCGTCGACTGACAGACTCTAAATACCTGGGAAATTGCCTAATAACCATGCTCACATTAATGGCAGCTATAACAGCTTCTTTAAGTAATTGCTCATCTCTTTCCAGCTTGCAATTGGGTGCACAATAGATGTGGCCACATCTGATGATAATGAGTTAATCGTCTAATTAGCAGCACCCAGTGGTGCTTTCTCTCCCAAATCCAATAGGAGCAGCCTCAGTGTACTTATCTTCCTTACATGGCCTATCTATTTTGGATTTATGTTTGTGTATTTTTGTTGAGGTTAGATTTAAGAGGGTGTGCTTTCTTTTTAATATGACGTTTACATCGATGCCGTCTTCATCTTCATCGATGCCGTCTTCATTTTCTTCTGAATCCGAGCAGACAAACAAAGCGGGTAGCGTACTGCTACCCCTTCAGTTCAGCATATAGTTTATTAATGACAAGGTTAATGAAATGTTTAAAAGTGTACACGTTATACTGTCTAAACAACATAGACTACATTTATACAGAATAATAATTTCTTTTCGAAAAAATTAGATTTGTCTTTAGATTATTTTCTTGAGGCACTGTGAAGGGGTGGCCGATACAATGTAAAAGAAAATGGTAATTTTTGTCATAATGTGTCCAAGTGTGCTTGTATGTATCAGCCACATGGAGAGGACATCAATGCCAGGACTGAGTGTGTAACCGACTATATAAACTTCTGTGTGGATAACATCATCCCCACCAGAACCGTGAGATGCTTCCCCAATAACAAACCTTGGATCACCAGTGACCTGAAGGACCTGCTT